>CAUYPO010090197.1:0-37484 GCA_963574435.1 Cheirogaleus major
ACATCACCCTTTCCATAGAGAAAAGATAGTATAATAGAGAAAGAATGTAAATGTACAAAGTGTAGACAGCATTAACACTTAATAAATGTTAGATACGCCGTATCTTTTTTTTTTTTTTTGAGATAGAGTCTCCCTCTGGATCCTGGGCTAGAGTGCCATGGCGTCAGCCTAGCTCACAGCAACTTCCAACTCCTGGGACCAAGCAATCCTCCTGTCTCAGCCTCCCAAATAGCTGGCACTACATGTCACCACACCCAGCTATTTTTTTCTGTTTTTAGTAGAGACGGGGTCTCCCTCTTGCTCAGGCTGTTCTCGAACTCCTGACCTCAAACAATCCTTCTGCCTCAGCTTCTCAGAGTGCTAGAATTACAGACATGAGCTATCACGCCCGGCCAGATACGTCATATCTGACTTAAATAATTTTGTCTGGTGTTCAAGGTTCAGTTCAGCCTAACTCCTGTGCCTTGCTACCTCACACGAACTCTGTTCTGGTCTGGGTTGGCTCCAGGCTCCTGCCTCAGCCCACTCCACTGTCCCCTCCACTGGAGTAACTGTTGGCTTCTCTGCCCCTATCCAAATGTTGTCCATCCACCCTGTCAAGTGGGGGCCAGAAACCTGTGGCCCTCTGGGTCCTTGACTGCAGCCTTTTGACTGAATCCAAATTTTACAGAACAAATCCTTTTATTAAAAGGCACATAGCAGAGAAAGATGAAGCTTTTCTTGCCTCCTTTGATGCTTACAAAATAACAATCTTGAAATAGTAAGACTGCAGGTTCCCTGTTCAGATGCCCCCTTAGCTCAACTTTTCATCAGGGTGTGCCACCCAATTTCTCAGGCTTGAGTTCTGATTGTCTTAGGCTTTTCCTATTTTTTCCCTCGATGAGACTACACGCTCTCTGATTACTTTCTTCAGTAATCCTCCTAGTGCCTGGGAAAGTAAAAATTCAACAGATATTAGTGATTGATTCATAGCTGTAGATATTAGCCTGTCTAAACAAGACAGAAGAAGTTAATGATAAGTTATAGCCTGTTATTTAGAGGTTATTATGATATTTTAAACTAAAAAAAGGAATTTTTTGTCATTTTCCCTTATGTTAGCATCGAAGGAGAAAAATATGACACGCATTTTTGTATATGTCTAGAAAGAGAACTACTACTATATGTTACATTAGTTAATTACCTTCTTGTGCTCCCATCCCTAGCATATGCTATGAATCTTCATACCAGTCAGGGTACATTTTTTTCTAATTAATTTTTTCTCTTTTTGCATTACTGGCAGTCAGTTTTCCTCATGGTCATTTTTCTAAGTCAAACGCTTTAATTAAAGTTGGAATGAAAAATCTGATTAAAATCTAAATTGGCTCAAGGAGCTGTGATCTTTTGGTCTAGTCTTTGTAGTTACATAATTTACACCCCAAATTACTACATTAGGACTTTCAGTTCATTTTCATTACCTAAGGCATTTAGAAAGATCTAGAGCTTTGAACCAAATAATCCTAATTTGGAAGTTATTGCAACCTCAATGTCAAGAATTTCAAGACTAGCAGTAGGTTATGGAATGAATTTCTAAAATGATTTAATTTTTGAGCAATTCCAAAAGACAGGCACTTTATTTCCTATTGGTTGCCTTTCCTATCCTAACCTGTTATTTAAATAAATTCAATACTCATCCTAAAACTCATTCTTGGTGATAGATGCTCTGCCTCAATCCAGCAGAAATCAATTAATTTTGACTATATAAATGAGTCATCAGTGAGAAAAAGGGGATGTTGCATATGTGGTCTTACCTTTTTCTATTTTCCAAAAACTGTTCTGATGATTAACTTTTTAAAGGTAAGACCTTAAAACCCAGAAAAAATAATGTTGTGTGCCTAAAAACAAAAATGAAAAATGCAAATCCTGAACTACACAGTTAGCTGATAAATCTGATTTCCACTTAGTGTCTCAGGTGGATGAATTAATAATTTCATAAAAAATGTATGAGACCATCAGGGACATTTGAATTAGAACAAAGCCTGAGAGAACAAAGGTAATGAAAATGGGGCACACTTATGAGAACGCCATAGAAGTTGCCAGGGCGTGTTGTTTTCAAGCTGAGCTTGTGGAGGTCAGTCAGGGTAGCCGGCCCTATTGCTGTCCTCTGCACACTGAAATTGCCTGCCGCGGGCAAAGGTCACCCCACGGTATCAATTACTTGCTGCTACCTGGAAAATTTAATTTCATGCCCTGCAGTAGATCTGCTTTCTTCTCTAGCATGAATGGCAACTGTCTCTGGTAACAAGAATAACTCATTTCCTCAGAGTCATTAGACTCTAGAAACTTCTCCATTCAGAAAGTCCTCTGCAGATTGCTGGCAAAGCCAGAGGACCTGGTGCATGAATATGCCCAGTGAATAGAATACACACTCTGTTCTTGCCCTCTTCTTAACCTTTTAAGACATGGTTTCCTTTCTGATTTGTAGTTGAGTCAGTGTAAACTCTTGTGTACCATCGATTTAGTTCAACATAGAATCTTTCTGTGGAATTCCTCAAAGGAAGGAATGTCTAGAGATGTTAGCAAACACAAAAAGTCTGTATTTTGCAAGCAACAGGGAATCTGGTTGAAGGAAAATTTGTACTGGGTTTAATTTTGCCTGGATATATTGTTCAGGGTTTATAAATAATCTCCTCCCCACCCAAATCAGAACCTTTGGAAAGATGAGGTGACAGCTATTTTGACAATAAGATTTATATTGCACTAGGAAGCTGATAGAAATATTTAGAACAGACAAACAAAGAACAAACCCTTTCCATTACTGGTCTGCTCCATTACTGACCTGGCTGTGAGCTCGAATAACGAAAACAAAAAATCCCAGAAATCCTTGACAGTAAATGATCCAATGAAATGTTTTTAAACAAATCATATAAATGCTCCTCATTTTTGTTATCTTTGTTCCATTGGTTCTTATTAAAAAATGTTCCTAATGGTTTCATCAGCATCACAAAGAAAGAGTCAAATGAAAGCTCAATTAAATAGCAGCTTACATTCCAGAGTATCTAAAATTTTTTTAAAGAAAAGCAGATATGAAAAATTGGAGTTAGTAAATGATGTTTCTTTCAGAGTATGTGCATGGAGACGTTTGCACACACACACAACATGCAGAACACCTTAACCATGCAGTCGTGCTTGCCCGTAATAGTGCCAGCAGAGAACTCACATGCAACTTCTTCCTCTCCGAATCACCCTGCCAATTCTCATGAATACAATCACATTCATCCAGGCTGTAAAATCATGTAAGGGAAAGAGAGAACCTTAGAGGGTTTTATTTAATAGGTGTTGGGCATCTCAGTGGGTGGGGACATGGTGGGGGAAATCAGAGAAGATTATGAGGTGGGTGAGAATTGCTTCCTCTCTGGCCATTAGTTCCCAGAACAATGACCCAGCTGAGAAAAGCTGTTATTGTTAGAGGAAGCAGCAAATATTACCTGCTGAGGGTCAGGGGTCTTCAAATTATTCCATCCTTTGTATCCTTTGATACAAAAGGTCATACTCTACCCCTCCTCCCTATGTTAAAATATAAACGAACGAACTAATTATGCGTTGCTTTAGACTAATTAACTGTTGGTTTAGACTAATAATGATTATGGTTTATTAAAATGATTTTTTAAAATGCAAGTTGAGTAAAAAAAAAGTATTCTCAAAACAAAAACAACCATTTTTAAAAAGGCCTTTAAAAAAAGAAGAGAAAGCAAATTATGTACCTTGGTTCTTTAGACCTACACCTAGAAAAAGACATTACAGATTTTCTAGTGTTGCCCCCTTGTTATGCAAAATGAAAAATTGGGACTCAAAAATCAAAGTGACTTGCCCTAAGTCACGTAGCTTCTTAGAGTCAGAAATGTTATTAAAATCCATGTTTCTTAACTCTGGGACAATTTGAGAATCAAAATAAGTGATCAAAGTACATTATAACTGAATGAATAAAATAAAAATCCTGATTCCATACTGATATTAATAAACAAATAAGCAAGTAAATTGGTGAGAAGGGAAAAATTTTTAATTAGAATGTCACCTAATTAATATAAAAGAAATGATACATTTATAGAATTATCAGTGGATGCTAAAACTAGAGAATGAAAGTTTTGATGAGAAACAGGGTATCTACATAGGCTAAAAGGATTTCCCCCCAAGGTAGCAGGGGTAGCGATGGGCTTCCTGCTGGCACCCAGGGCAGTCATCCCTCCCCGCCACAGGCTCTGTGCCATGTGTCAGGTAGTCCTGCAGGAGTGGTCATACCTGTTTCCAAAGGGTTTGCAAGGCCTTTGCTCCATGATGCTAGCAAATCTTTCCAATTAATATTCTCTCTTGACTCAGAGAAATGTGTTGACCTCATGTCCTCCCTGATGGGTCTTAATCCCTGCCAGATAAATGATGGACATTCTTTGTTTGAATGAACCAATCTTCTGGCTGCCCAAGGCCCTCTCCCATCCTCTCTACTGATGGAGGTGTGTGGAAGGCAGGTGTGTGGTCAACATTGAAAGAGGTCATATTCTAGGAAGGCATTGTTTAGGACCTAAAGAGTTCAAGAGACAACATGCTTGGAATATGTGCTGTTCTATGTTTATCCTATAAAACAGGGAATTTAACATGACAAGAAAATGAATAATTGTTCACATTTTCTTACATACTCTAGAAGACTTGCATTTGTGGTCATCATCAATGAAACCAAGTAACAACATTTGAGAGTGTCACTAAAAGCCCATATTTACAAACAGCTTGAAGGATGATGCAGTGTCATGAATAAAGAGGTAACTGACTTAAATCAGCAGTCCTGGGGAACTGCAAAGGCAAGCAAGTCTATACTGTTCCAATGCTCACAGGGTCCAAAGAGTTACAGCATTGTCAGTAATAATGGCATTGCTACCTTTTTCTTGTGGTGGCAGATATGAAATTAGCCAGAAACAGTGCATTTTACAAAAAAGAACACAAAGAGATCGGTTAGTTCCTGGACTTGAACAGAAAGAGATGGTGTCTGGACACTATAAAGAATCTTCACCTGCACTTACTGAACCATAAACAAATGCCTAAAGTCCTCTTTTCTATCTATTACTCCAAATCTCCATTAATAAATCATGGTATATTACATGAAGCCATGAATTTTAAAATATATTTTTATTGTTTTTCCTTTTTAAATTTTTTTCCAGCATATTATGGGGGTACAAATGTTAAGGTTACATATATTTCCCTTGCTCACCTCCCCCCTCGAGTCAGAGCTTCAAGCGTGTCCATCCCTGAGTTGGTGCACATCACACTCATTATGTATATATACATCCATTCCCCCCTACCTGCCCGACACCCGATAATAAAATATATTTTTAAATAAAATTAATTGTTTATATAAATAGGGGCCCTGTGAAATCTAGCAATGGTGGGAGGGGCCTGACTGTCGTGAAGTCTTTGATGACTTAAGAAGCATTACAAAAAGAATTCTCGAAAATTTGTAGTATGTCTCTGTGCCTTAGTTTTCTCACCTGGCTGATGTATAGCTACAAGGATAACTTATTATTTTATGCTGAGAAATATTATTGTCAATCTCAAGGTAAACAAATCAGCTGTCCAAAGCACTCTCTCCTGGGGAAGCAAAGTTATGGAATCAGAAATAAGGGAGCCTATACAATGTCCTCAGGAATTGACAGCCAGATGCTTGTAAACACACTGGGATTCTAGCTTTGGCCTGAAAGGGCCCACCCTCTCCTAAAGAGTGCTGGATAGGGCACTGACCTTCAGTCTGAGATCATCACATATGGCTGGCCAGTCCTCCTTCTGGTCCGAGTGTCCCTTATTTATACCCTGTTAACACTTTCAGATAGGTCTTGCCCTACGAGGAATCAGAGTCACATGGATATTGTGTATTTCTATTTGAGTTCTTATACTTGATACTTTAATTCACCAAAGGCAAGGTTTTTATAAATTCTTCATTTCCAAGTTCCTAGGGAGAAGCTCATGTCTTTCTTGCCAACGAGGGTTCACCTGTGCTACAAAGGATCTGAGTCTGTTAACAGACAATGGTTTGGGCTTGATTTTATGGCTCTGTTAGAGAAAGTTTGAGAGTCATTGAAATCTGTATCTCAGCTTGGAAGCTCAGTTTTCTTTGATCACTGGTGGTCTCGGATCCCATTTCTCCCAACCAGGCAGGCTTAGAGGTTCCTGCTTTTCATGCTAGTTTAAGAACTCATTCCTCTAGGATTACATTTATATTTCACTGTGCTTATTTTACAATTCTGTCTCTCCCTTTAAAGCATGAGTTCGCTAGGGTAGGGACCATGTTTTGACTCACCTTTGATTTCCCCAGAGCCAGTGTAATGTCATAGTCAGGATCTTGGACTCTGAAGTCGGATCATCTAATGTGGGATCCCTGCTTCAGTGTTTCTTCCAACTTCCCTCAGCCTCTTTTTTCTCTCCTATAAAAAGGGGATATTAATAGTAACTGCCTTATTGGTTGTTGGGAGGAGTAGGGGATGCCACATGTAAAACGCTTAGCACAGTAGCTGCCACTTAAAAGCACACAGGAAAGTAGTGTTAGTATTTAGTAATTAGTATTTAGTTAGTAGTGGTTGGTGCATGGAACACAGTTACTCAAAGAAATGGATGCTGAGTGAATGAACAAGAGATGCAGCAAAGCCTCTGAACTGAAGTCACAAACAGAGCCCCAAAACCACAAAATGGGTCCCTGAGAACAGCCCATGGACACACAAAGACATTTACTAAATGTGACTGCTGTAGAAGAAGAGATTCTTGTGACTACCACAGATGGGCTAATGAATCTCTGGGCTTCCTGGGACTTTCAGGCATTTCATTCATTCCTTGCCCAAAGAGACATTTTCCTGGAAGTCCCATAGTGAAGACCCAGCCCCATTGGATTACAGAATTAATGTTGGAGGAAAGGACATTAGAGATTGCAGAATCCATCCCCCCTCACTTCAGAAGGGGGAGGTTTAGGCTCAGGGGATTAAGGAGCCTTCTGAGGTAAAAGGATGTTATTCTGCCCCAGGGAGGTTCTTGTCATTCCCATTACAAAATTAGAGGACTAGAGGCACACAGGAAGGTGAGCCCTCAAATGTAGGGCCAAAGGTTAACTGCCAAGTTTCCAGGCCCCTTTTGGGGGGAATGTTCTTAAAAGGACTGCCTCAGTACCAAAGCGCTGGCATATGTCACCGTGGCAGGTAGACACATCTTAAAACAAACCTCACAAACGCAATTCCAAACACAGCGGGTCTGTAAGAACTGGTGCCTTACATTAGCTCGTGAGTTCATCCCCCTGTCAAGAAGAATGGAATCTCCAGGTAGAAGCAACACACTTGATCCTCTCCAGAAGGCCAAGGGAATTTAACTTCTTCCCTTTGCAGAACTGATACGATCTCGAGTAACCGCATCAGCGTGGCTCACAGGCGGCGCGGGGCCCGGTTCTGCTAAGAAGCTGGTAGTTGTTAGTGGGAACTGGAGGCCCCCGAATAGAGGGGTTTTCAACTACCTGGCTGTACTTGTGTTTGGTTTTACATCAGCCTTTCTCACTCGGTGCTTACCTCACCGCTTGTTATGTCGACCCAGTGAGGCGGGTGTCACCGCGGGTTGAAACACAACTGCAAAGCCCTGTGCAGATGGGATCTGTCCCTATTCTTAAGGGCACTGTTCATTTGATGCCCTCAAAGAGTTTTTGGTTTGAATAAATGTATGATCTGTATATTCATAAGCTTTGTGTGTGTGTGTGTGTGTGTGTGTGTGTGTGAGATTCTGATAAAGTCGGCTTGAGGGAGAGCTCTTTCCCCCGGGGACAGAATGGAATAGCACATTCAGTACCGGAGCTTGAAGTTACCTGTGTAACTCAGGCCTCCCCAGCGTAAGGGCCATGACCAGTTATTACCCCAGTCCCACGACTTCTTGCTCTCACTTGTTCATGAATGGCTCGGTTACGTGCTCCTGCAATATTTTGATCTGCGTCACTGGGTGTTGTTACTATTCTGCCATCTCCTGATGGGCATGGCCATTTTCCCCTGCCAGATCACGCCCTGGGCACCACGAGCACACTCAGGGCACCGTGTGTCATCTTACTGTCCATTCTGTATCCCACTCAGTTGGAGAGGTCTCACAGCAGGCCTGCCTGAGCCCCTTTATTTTTCAGAGTTTTAGAGAAAACCCTCTTTATTTTTTTTTTAAGACAGAGTCTTGCTCTGTTGCCCTGGCTAGAGTGCAGTTGAGTCATCATAGCTCCCTGCAACCTCAAGCTCCTGGACTCAAGCAATCCTCCTGCCTCAGCCTCCTGAGTAGCTGGGACTACAGGAGCACACCACCACGCCTGGCTATTCTTTTTAATATTTTAGTAGAGATGGAGGGTCTCACTCTTGCTCAGGCTGGTCTCAAACTCCTGACCTCAAGCTATCTTCCCTCATCAGTCTCCCAAAGTGCTAGGATTATAGGTGTGAGCCACTGTGCCCAATGAGAAAACCCTCTTCATTCTTATTTCCTGCTCACACTTTTCTCCTACACTGAGTCCAATAAGAGCAAAACTAAGCGACGGACGGGCTCAATGTGTGCACAGAATTGCACCCAGACTTTGCCTCAGGTCCTACAGGCTGTACCAGCGTCTTTCCTCAGAAGACTCTCTCTCATTCTTGGGTCAGCCCCTCAGCCTCCCAGGGTCTGCTCTGCTAGTTTTCTTTTTTTCAGATATTCCAGAAGGGTCTGCAGATACTACCTCCTCTTCCCTTGCCCACCACAGCTGCTGTTTCTAACATTCACTCACTCCACAGACTTCTTTGAAGAATAGTTACTCTATGAAATATTTCTCAAGCTGTAAAATAAAATTGTATTTCAGCTCCAAGCAGTGCTGAAAACATCCTGTAACTTAAAACCCTAAAACCCTGTAAGAAATTGCCTTATGAAAAATCAAGGGACTTGGTGCTGTGATAATTTTATCACCTACATTCAGTTTTAAGAGACGATTTAAACCTGAACACTGAAATAGATTTAAAGGGCTTTATTAGAAATATTTACTTACAAATTACATCGTAATGAGACTTTCCTTCCCCTCCGCCTCCTCGTTCTCCTGGAGGTAGGCGCTGGGAAGAGCCGGAGGGAGGTCTGCAGGAGCCAGACAGGAGGGTGGTTCTGGGGGTTGCTGGGGCAGCTGAGTGGGGTGGGAAGAGGGATGAGGCCCCTACTCCTCTCTTTTAACTCCCCTGTTTCCCACCCCTTAGCCTCTCTACCTCCCCAGGATGGCCCCCCTATCAAAACAGCTCCACTTGGTGCGTACTAAGTGGGCTTGGGTGCTGGGAGGTAAGGATCCAGAAAAGGAAGAAAGAAGGCACTCAAGACAAATTCCCTTTATTTTGAAAGTTTGTCAACATCTTTTTCTCTAATCAGAGAGCAGATTACAAACCGACCCCATGACCCCTTATGCTGTTTAAGGAATCTGATATAGGCATGAGAGAAGGAAGGGTGGGCAAAGTTATACCTCCCCACCCCTCCAAATCCTTCCCTTCGAGGTTGTCCCCTCCCCTCCCCACTGCTCATCCCTTCATCTCAGCATCTACAGATTCATGTAGCAACCATCCCAGTGCAGGCAAACACCTTCCAGGAGAGTCACTTGTGCTTAGTGAAATAAGAACAGCAGAATTCGTGTGCCTGGGTTCACATGAGTGGGGATGGAAGTTGCTGAGGGAGAGCTTTTGGAGAGAGGTCTGGAGGAGCTGTTGTGGCTGAAGTTGGCAGAGGCCAGCGTGAAGGCTGTGGGTCTTGAGAAGTCTTTTATGAGTCTGCCAATACTGGGTTAGGTGTTTCTCCTATGTACTCCTATAGGGCTTCCCTCCTAGCTTTAGTACTCACCCCACCGCCGCTTCTTGCATGTTCTCCCATGACTCTGTAAGAGTTCTGAGCAGTATGGTATCCTCAGCCCCTGGCCCTAGCTCCCAGAGGGAGTGCAATAGCTTGTTTATGAATGAAATGGGCTACCATATTGGAAATGTCATGGGACTGGGACTTAAAGGATCAGGGAGATTCTTGCTCTACCATTTATTAATACTAATGGGGCTGGGCACTCAGCCTCTCTAAACCTCAGTTTTTTCAATAGCAGAATAGTTCAATTTACCCATTCTACTAATGAAATAATGGAGCAAAATGAGATAATGTATGTAAAAGGGCTTTATAGACTGTATAGTGTAAGGCAAATATAAGATATTATTATCCAGATGAAGCTTGAGCAAAGAAAGTTTGATACTGAACATTCCATGTAAAGCAAGTATCTTAATCTGTTCAGGGAGCTACAACAAAATACTGTTTTATTGTCTGTTCACAGTGCTACAACAAAATATTGTTTCATTGTTCACAGTTCTGGAGACTGAGAAGTCAAAGATTAAGGTATTAGAAGTTTTGGTGTCTCGTGAGAACCCATTCCTCATAGATGGCACATCCTATATGCCCTCACCCAGCAGAAGGGGTGGAAAAACTCCCTCTGGCCTGTTATAAAAAGGGCACTATTCTTATTCATGAGGGCTCTTCCCTTCTGACTTAATCACCTCTCGAAAAGCCCCACCCCTTAATATTATCACATTGGAGATTAGGTTTAAACATATGCATTTTGGGGAGGTTACAGACATTCAGGCAATAGAAGCAAGTCAGTACTTAGGGTGTAGACTTTTGTAATTCTAGTCGTCTGACCTCAGAGAAAAATTACAGAAATGAAAATAAAATTACAATAATAAGAAATAATAAAATAAGAATATTTTAATGCTTTGTAAATATTGTATTTACTTACTATGTGTCAGGAATTGTGTTAAACAGTGGCATGCATTATTTTATTTAAGACTCATAATCACATAAAGTAGATACTATTATCATGTTAATTTCACACTTGAGAACTCTGAGGCTTAGAGGGTCATGTGACCTACCCAAGATCCTATGACTGTTGGATCAGAATTCAAATGGGGTCAGAAATGAGTTCTACTCAGAAAGAGCGAGACCCCATCTCTACTAAAAATAGAAATAAATTAGCCTGGCAACTAAAATAGAAAAAAATTAGCTGGGCATGGTGGCACATCCCTGTAGTACCAGCTACTTGGGAGGCTGAGGCAAAAGGATCGCTTGAGCCCAGGAGTTTGAGGTTGAGCTAGGCTGATGCCATGGCACTCTAGCCCGGACAACAAAGCAAGACTTTGTCTCAAAACAAAAAAAAAAGAAAAGGAAAAATAAAAGAAATGAGGTCTAAATATCTGACTTTGCAGCCCAGCTCTAAACTGGATCATTAAACTGTCAAATTACTACCAGGACTAGTTTGAAGCATTTTAGAAAGGAGGCCTTAACTAAAGACAAGGGGTCCTGTGTTTGAAACTTGCTACATGTAAAATGGTGTTATGGTTGTTTTTCTCAAAGAATTACAAGAAAATGATTGTTTATCAAACACCAAGGAAACTCCAGGGAGCATATGTGATGTGTGGGATGATGGGGTGGCTCACAGGCTGGACCGAAGGACAGTCTGTGTCTCTTGCTTTCACTAACACTAATTCTGTCTGTTTGTTTGTTTGTTTGTTCTTTGGTCTTCTAAGGCCTAGGAGTGATTTCATTATTCAAAGATGATTTTCATTGGTTCTAGCCAAATGTCCCAGTTCTTTTCTACTTAGGGTGTTCTCAACCATGCAGGTGGTACAAATTCAAACCCACACCCATAGAATGACAAGCACAGGGCTGCAAATTTTCCAGGAAATCCTTTTTTCACCACTCAAAACTCAAATACAGTCATTCACATTTCCTTGTCATCTCCCTTTGCCAATATACCATTTTCCCCTTTAATCTTTGCTTTGATGGTAGAAGTCCCAGGTTTTGACAGGAGTCTCAGTTCCACCTCCCCACCTCGCACAGACCCTTGTCCCCTGCATACTTGTTAAAACCCAAAGGCACCAAAATTGTACAACACCCTCAGGACAGCCTGGCCCCAACACCTGCCTCTCCTTGTGGTTTCTCTCTCCCTCTTCATTTTTGGTGCCTTAGGATTTCCCTGACTTTCTTGTTTGTTGTATTTTTCCCAGCATTTCCAGGTATTTTGTTTTTCAGAATGTGTGGTCTGCCATATCAGTAGAAACTGAACCTCCACCAATATTTTTACACAAGTAAAATCTAATAATAATTTGTGTGAGAATAGGAAAAGGAAAAAGAACTTGCCACCTGAATGGATTGGTAGCCCTCCTCTTCCAATTGGAAGTCAGGACCATGTAACTACAAGGTTTTTATGAGTTCAAGGGCGGAAGCATTTAAAATTAGAACTGGTCCAAGACATCCACGGTTATAGGGGAGACAGGCATCACACATCTCAAGAAGGTGTCTCCAGAGGCCACCTAGAGAATCAGCTTCCACTGCTTCCCAACCTTGCCTCCTTCCCAGCCCTGCCTCCCTGAGCTGCTCCGGGTCTCCAAAGAGGGCAGAGGAGGACAAACAAGAATCCTGATTTCCTTGCCCTGGGGAAGATCTCTGCCGTGGCTTTAAGTGTCTCAAAGGACAGACTCTGCAAAACACATTATGGCTTGAAATGCTAAGTTTTTCTGCCACTCTGTTTTTTTTTATTAAACAGGTCAGAAAAGGACTTGGAGAAATTGGCTATTGCCATAGGACATACAAATTAAACACCTGAATCAAACACCCAGCTGTTGGTCATAATGCTACATAAACATCAATGTCTTTGCTAAGCATAAGGAGACAACAAATGATCGAGTCACAGCCATTCATCCATCCCAAGTGTATTCTTAAACAGGTTGATGGGCCAATTTTGGGAGGCTTGATGGTAAGGGTGGCAGTGTGCAGAATGGATGGTGAGGAAGGAGAGATGCCGCCCCCTTCATCTTACACTTAGTCACACACAAAGCTCACTAGTCTCAATGAACTTTTTTGTTGTTGTTGTTGTTACTTCCTCTGTTGGATTTTCATCTTTGTTATTAATCAGGACCACATTTGGCATGCTCACAGTACAAGGACCATCTGAGCTCATGCGTGTTCTTTGGTTGGGGGAGAACAAGTGCCGCCACAGAATTAATTAGCCTCAGGTGAGATGTACTGGGGCACTTGCCATGTCAGACACACCTCAACAATTGAGAACAAATCTGTATTTGTCTGAGAGACAGGCCCCAAAAGGGCGACACTCTCGGGGTTTACTTTTACCCCTGATTCTCTTTAGGGCTACCAAGGTTTTTAGCCACTGCAGAAGCTACTTTGTATTGTAAACCCAAAGTTCTTCCATGAATTGTAAGACTGCAAGGGTTTTCTTTCCTCCCAACCCTAAATTCAAGGCCTAGAAAGGTCTGGTGATATGCCCAGGATCACGTAATTCACCTGAGGCCGAGTCACCAATTCCTAGGGCAGTTTTCTTTCCCAAGTGTCCTCAGCGCCTCCCAGAATATGATAATGAATGACATGGGCTTGATGAACAGCTAGGAATGATTCCCCTCCAAAGTGGTGGGAGGAGTGGCTCCGGGGGCCCGTCTTGGCTGACATGGATTCGGTATCCATACTTGCTGAGTAGAGAGGCCCAGCAGACCCCATCCTGGGCTCTGTCTGTGAATCTCCAACCTAAGATGTGCCATGTCTGGTGAGGAGTTTAAACAAACAAACACTCGTTTTTTGTTTTTTTTTCCATAGGATCAAATCACTCTGGTTACTTGTAAGGAGTGGACCATAATTTCATAGGCATGTAACTTCTCCAGCTCTTGCTACCTCTCCTGTTTCAAAGGCTGTCATAGCAACAAGGGCCACACCTGCATGTGTCACAGGACCTTCACGTTAACTTTCCCTGGACAAGCCACCTTAAAACCAATTCTCCTTTGAACTTAGGTCAGAGAAATCTAGACTTCTTGGAAAGCATCTATATCAGGTTTTGGACCCATTATGATATTTGAAACTCCTTATTCGTTAAAAAAAAATTTTTTTAAAGTATTGTGTCTTTAATTGATGCATAATAGTGCATATTTACAGGGAATAATGTGATGTTTTGATATATTGTATAATGATCAACTCATGGTATTTAGCATATCATCACATCAAACATTTATCCATTCTTTGTGGTAAGAACATTCGAAATCCTCTCTTTTAGAGTTTTAAAAATATATACGATAATATTGTTTACTATAGTCGCTGTACTATGCAATGGAACACCAGAACTTATTTCTCCTAACTGTAATGTTGTACCCATTGACCAATCTCTCCCCATCATCCCTTCCTTTCTATCCTCCCCATCCTCTAGTAACCACTATTCTATTCTCCATGTTTATGAGATCAACTTTTTTGGATTCTACATATGAGTGAAATCATGCTGTATTTGTCCTTGTGCACTTGGCTTATTTCACTTAACATAATGTCCTCTAGGTTCATCCGTGTTGCCGCAAATGACAATATTTCATTCTTTTTTATAGCTGAGTGGTATTCCATTGTGTATATATACAGTACATTTTCTTTATCCATTCATGTGTTGATGGACACATAGGTTGATTCCATATCTTGGCTATTGTGAATAGTGCTGCAGTAAACGTAGGAGTGCAGATATCTCTTCTACATACTGATTTCGTTTCCTTTGCATAAAAATCCAGTAGTGGAATTGCTGGAATTTCTAATAGTGGCTCTATTTTAATTTTTTAAGGAACAGTTTCCCATAATGGCTGTACTAATTTACATTCCCCTCATCCATGTATAAGGAAGAACTTCTTCTTTATCCCTCTCTGGAAAGGGATATTTTAGGAAAAGTTCTGTTGTGAACATCTGGCAATTTTGCCTTTCCAGCATCTGAACCCCCGAAGATATGTTGGAGGCAGGCTTTCTTCTTAGCTCAAAGCAGGAGCAGGTCAGATGGTTCCTCTCTCAGCAAGCTGGCCACTGGTGTGTGGGGCTGGTGCATCTGAAGCAGGTGATGGAGGGGAATAGGGGGTACTTAGGGATTAATTCTGGCAGGACCAGAACATTAAGGGCTGCTTATGGGTAGGGATTTCAGGAGCAGCTACAGTGACATCCAGACCCTCCTGTAGCATGACCTGGCTGTGTTTCCAGCACCCAGACTCCCTGGGCACCTGTACCTTGCCCAGCCCAAGTTCTTCATGCAGCATTCTCACGAGTTTTGCAAGTTATCCAATCTCCTTCCAATAAATTCCTTTTTGCTTAAATTAAGTAGAAATAGTTTCTGTTGTTTGCAACCACAGCTCCTGTCTAGCCCCACCTGCTTATAGTTGTTTTAATGGATGGGTATTTGAGGAGGGAGCTATGCACATGGCATCTTATTAAAAGGGAGAGAGAGAGCTTCATGCTGGAAGCTTGAAGGACTTTTCCTTCTCCAGCTGCTGGCAGTGGAAGCCAGCAAGAGGGGGTGGTCTATGTCAAATCACCCAGGTGACTTTGCTACAGCTTCCACACCCCCGGCTCAAGAGCAGGTACTGACAGGCATCCCGTGGGTTTATTTTTCCAGCTCTACCCTCCCTCTCTCTCCGGCTCTCCTCTCCAGCCAAAAGTCAGGCCTCACAGCTGGATGAAATAAAATGGTTATATTGGGAGGCCTTAAAATTAGCATGGTTCAATATGTCTTAAAGTTGGGGCTATTCCCTGGGTAGAGAGTGGAGGTTTTCTCACTTTCTCTGCTGCAGCTGCTGGGGATAAAGTCAGGAGCTGTCTGCTCCAAGGGGTCCCCCCACCAGTCCCAACTCTCCTCCACCTTCCAAATCCATTCACCACTATGTTTACCAGTACCACAGTGAAAGACAACCCCACTCCATCAACGGCACATTATCATGTGGCTTTCCATTTTTCTTAATCACCTTATTCCTTTGCTCTTCCAAAGTTGAGGATAAATTATTTAACAAGTCTCCAGGGGTTGACTTTATGAGAACTTAAAGCCAGTGCCCATCTGCTATAGGTTAGGGTGAGCCAAACCCTGAAAGTTAATCCTTCTTGTTCCACTCTGGAAAACACCCAACCATGCACACACGTGTGCACACGTGAGCAGTCACAAACCCACACACCCTACAACAGCACCTCCCAAGCCACATGGCCTGAGCCGTAAAACATCAAGGCTTGAATCACCATACTCAGGCCAATAAAAACTTAACTTTGCACCCTCATATAGTTGAGCCTGTGCTTGCAAAGTATCCCCCATGCTCCTGGCTCTGTGATCGAAACACCGTCATGCCTTTCAGACAAGGGAATAGGCAATATTTAAACATTTATATATACTTATGCCTTTCTAACACATGCATTGAATGTGTGGAATATCAGAGATGAAAAGGAATTTTTATGATATACACATACATCATGTTGTATAATTTATTAATTTCACCACATTTAGTTTAATTTAAGGGACAGAGATTAGCTAATGCAGTAGTCTTCAATCTTTTACAACAGAAGTGAGTTTGAAACCTGGTTCTGCCACATTCTTATTGTTCTAAGCTAGAGCTCAATTTCTTTATCTGTAAAATGGGGATTAAAAATGTATCTAGCTTACAGTATTATTGTGACAACTAAGTGAGAGATCAAATGTCAAAAGATCAAAAGTCTTCACACAGAGTCTGGCAGACAGTCAATGCTATGATTGGCTTGAAAATGGTAGCTATTTTTGTTGTTATTATTATTATTCACCCATAAATGAATTCTGTTTTGAAGGAGCTTGTCAGCAATGCATTTATGAATTAGTAATGAATTTACTCTCCCTTACTTTTAGTATCCAGAAACATTAATAACTTCTCATCTAAGACATCAGTTGTTACAACTTCAGAGAAAGGTAAAGACCACTTCTAATTAAGTTTAATACAAGCAATCTTATTGTCAATGGATTATAAACAATAGAATTTGTAAAAGGTCTTTTATATAAAAATCTATGCAGAACTGGCCTAATGCAAGTTAATTTTTTTCAGAAGAGGAAATGGACGTCCAGAGAGGGGACCCTGCCTCAGGCCACAAAGCAGAAACAAAAAACCATGTCTCCAATCACAAGGCCACTTCAAGCTGGATCCAGCTGAGACCCTATGGCCTGCTTACAGACTGCTAGTCGATATATCCTAAATCAGAACTGAGGCGGGGAACCTACTGGGTTATGTGTCCAGCAACTCACCCCAACTCACCCCAGCCTTTTCTGGGAACTACTTTCTTCCTCATTGCCCACCATGGCTCCTGGTGGCTGTGTTTGTAAGATATAAATCAGTCCCGGGCCTCAGGTCCAGCAATAGTCCCTGGGCGCAGGTTGGGCCAATAGGAATACCTCTTCTTAGGAATATGGAATGAAGTGGAGGCAGAGTTAATTTTTTCCAGGTAGATAGACACCATTATTGGTTATGTTTTCAATGGTGTTGTCTGGGGAGCTGAGGAAGCCAGGATGTAAAAAGAGAGAAGAAAGCAGATCCATTATGAAGGAAGATAGAAGATTCATATTCTTTATGGCTTTTGTCCTTCAGATTCTAGTTTATTTTGAGATCCACTGTATGCTTGCCCTTGGGTTTTTAGAAATATTGTTGAATAAATTCTTTCCTAGTTTAAGCTAGTATGAATCATTTCTCAATTCCCTGTGCACCCATGGGGTTACATTCTAGGAGGTTGGAGCACTAAGGCATCCATACTGCACCGCCCATTAGAACAATCATCTGCATAGAGATGTCTTTTCTTGTCATCAACAATGGCTCTTCCATTGCTTCAAATCTCTTGAAGGCATGGCATGACTCTAGCCATGGTCTCTGAAGACTGGGTCTACAATTGTCCACCAGACCTCCCAACTGCTTTGATATTTCCCTTGCAAAATGGCTAAGGATTTCTGCCAGATCCCAACAGCCTTCTGCTCTTTTCTTTCCACTCCCACTACCATTGCCTTGAAGGTCCTTGGTCCTACTGGCATTTTACCATATAGTAAAATACTCTTGGCTTGCATTTGGCAGCTATGGATCCAGCACTTGTGAATCTTTTGTCTCTGATTTTGGATCAAAATTCTTCCCCCAGAACACAAGATGAGTGGCTGAGAGAGAGGTCACAGTGGAAGGAATGATGTGCAGCACAGAACACTCTCAACTCAGGAGCTCGGGGAGAGCACAGTCACTGCTGAGAGTATATTCAACTCTGTGCTGGGGACTCTGCCCAGCTGTAGAGCTCACTCAGAGCTCAAGGAAAATATATCTTAGCATTTGCTCAACTGGGTTGTTAAGTATAAATATGTAAATAAGTATATGTGTATAGAAACATTTTAAGGAAAATATTTCAGAAGCAAATATCACTAACAAATCATCCCTGCCCAATGTGTAGAGGAATATATGCATTTGCAGTTAAAAATGTGTTTCCTCATGCAGGAGCTAAGAAAGTTTGTTAAAAGTGATAGGAATATTTGGACTTATTTGCTTAGCAAATATTTCTTGGTTTCCTACTATGTGCTATTTAGCTCTGCATAAAATGAATAAAATTTCTTGCCATTATGGAGATCCTATTTCATAGGCATAAAAGCTCTAATGGTAATACTAGCTGTGGCAAATAGTAATAAAAAGTGCTGTCTATTCAGCATCCTTTATTTCAAAGTATTGTGCTAATGTGGTTTTATACATTTCATATGTTCTACCAGAAGATACTATCCATAAAGTTAAGGAAATGTATCTTTTTATTCATCATTCTATCTCTAGTGCCTGACCCATTGTTGATCTCAGTAAATATGTATAGATTAAATAAAATGAATGATATCCCCATCATTTCTGTGGGTTCAGTATTATTATGCCCCTTTAACAGATAGTAAATTGAGGATCAAAGAGGTTAAGTAATTTGGCCCAAACCACATAGCAAGAAGAGCCAGGATGCAAACCCAGATTGTTTTCCAATACACCAAAATACTGCTTTTGCATGCATCAGTTGGACTAAAGTTTTTTGGAGCTCAGGTCATTGTTTACAATAAGCTGGGACTGTAGGGATGAACGTAGCACTCCCGGTCCCTGGGGTATTATTTTATGCTAACAGGAGAATGCGATCTCTGCTGAAAGTGTTAACTTTATGTTACATGCCCCAGGTTCCACCAGCCCAGCCAGCAACTACCAATGAGCAATGGTTGACATTAAGAACCCAAAGTGCCTGCTTTTGCCCCTGTCGGCAGGCTCTTCAGCATGCCTTTCCTTCAATAATGCCAATCACCACTACCTCTTACCCCACCGCCCCCATGTACAAATAAACACTTCTTGAAATTTCCAAAGATCAGCTTACATAGATCTCAAACACGCCTGCAAGTCAGTCAGTAGCCATCACGGGATACCCACAGCTTTTATCTTTTGCTTCATCAACCTCTACTGTGCAAGAAGCTGTTGGGGGCAATTACACTGTTGCCGCTGTTAATGGTGACTTTTGGAAAAATAAGGGTGTAGCCTCTCAGTTCTCCCAGCTTCCAGCCCTGAGGACCCTCGCTGGCTCTGGTTTCTGTGGAGGGCCCAGGAGAATGGCCCCAAAGCCCATGTCATGTAACCTGCCCAGGAAGCAGCACTCAGGTGTCCTGAGTCTCACAATGTCTATCTTTCATGTTAAGCCAAAACGCCTCTCTCTGTGAGCCCAAGTCCAGGGAGAGGATGCCCAGAGGAGTGCAGAGGTTCTCTCATGTGTTTAGGTAGCAGAGGGCCAGGAAGCATGGCTTCCTGTGAGCTCTGGAAATCTGTGAGTTACTGATATATTAGACTTAAAGTAACTAAGTACTATGATATTGCTAAATGGTATATCTTCTTGGATTCTCATCCTGACTAATATTAGCAGAAAACAGAGTTAAAGCACATACCGAGAAAAACACACACATAAACTCTTTATAACTGAGGAAATTCAAGTCATTAGCACTGTGGGAGGGGCGCGGGGGAGAGAGAGAGAGAAATTGAGAGAGACAGAGATTGAGATTGGAAAAATGTCCATGTTATTGTAATTTAACTGCGTAGCAGATATAGCCCATGAAGCACCAGTATTCTGAAGGAGCCCAGTGTTCTGGAAAGCACTAGAAAATGGCTGGATTTGAGAGTCATCCAGGTGACTTAGTGAGTGTTATTTGCATCTCAAAATCTGTGCAGTGTCATTCCTCTGAAGCTCAGATCCTCCTCTGTAACATAAAGTGGTTAGACTTAAACTTCTATTGGTATCCATCCAGTTTTAGCCTTCCGAGCCTTCTATTGAAATTGGTAGGCCAGGGTATAGAAAGTTTTGGGGTAAAAGAAAACACTTCAGGGAGGGAAATGCCAAGAGAGAAGGTTTATTAGGTGGTAATAAGTTTATAATACAGCTCAGGACCTCACTGTGGTCTGTGCCTACAAGGGTGGCACTGTAATTAGAAAGAACTTTAAAGGGAACATTCCCAGCCAGGAATAATATAATTGTAGTCTTTTATCCAAGCTTCTCGGGGCCTATGCACATGAACTTACTGAGCCCTACAGACTCTCAGAATGGGCTGTAAGTATCATTGTGTCTTTCAGGCAATAAAATGAGTGTTACCTCTGGGCTCCCAGAGTTACCCGCCAGCTCAGGGGTCCTCCAGGGGTGGTCCCGGCTTCCCTGGTGGTCTGCAGTGGACTTCCAGGGGCCTGTGGTTTAATCTCCTGGAGCAGCCATGCTTCCTCAATAGCACTGTCCCCGCTTACGCTCCAAAAGCAGGAAGCTGTGCCTTCTGATAGCTTGCCAGATGCTAATACCATTCTTCTTGTTTCCTCTGTGACACTGCCCACGTCCACCCTGTTTCTCATTTCTCTGACACTAAATTATTGAACGTGTTAGATGGCATGAGTGCTCCCTGGTTCTGACAAGGTAGCCCTTTATTCTAAAGTGTTAGATTCTCTGGCTCATCCTGGCTTTTGGCTAACACGATAGCCTGTAATGCCGAATTCAGACCTTCAACCGGGCATGGCTTTGTGCAGAAAGGTTAGCACAAAAGTCATCTCCTGTTAGAACAACAGTTGTTTTTCTCATCCAAAGGGAAGTGTTGGTTGTCCAACTATCCTCCAGACTGTTCTCCTTTCTTGCCTAGTAAAAGCCAAGAAAGGAAACCATGAAAAATAGAAAAAGTATTTGTAGGTCAAGGTTTGTTATTCAACATCAAGGTTTCCTTTTAGTGGGAAGACAGGAAAAGAACATACACAGGCCCACCCAAACAGTTTATTAATGTGCACATTTTTTCTTTTGTTATTGGCTGCTATTTCAAAGGCTCTTGGATGCATACACAGAGTCATATATTTTTTTAAAGTAGTAACTGTTTGCAGAATTTTACATTTTAAATTGAAGCTTCTATCTATTGGCTCAGTTTTCAATAAAAGAACCCTTAAACCACAACAACCTGAGATCCTTGGAACCTTTTTAACTTTTTTTGTTTGTTTGACAATAAAATTTCACATCTGGGCTGACGAGCCTGGTGCCAAGTTTCAACCTAATGCAATTTCAGATGGATGAGCTATTATGTCCAGGCAAGCAAGAGAACTCAGGCTTCTAATGGAATTGCCTGACAGCCTTTTACCCACAACTTGCTGCTACAGTGACAGCATGGCTCTGCCTAGTGACCAATGAACTCAGATTCCTGCTGTAGACCATCGTTCTAGAGAAGGGAAATTGCACTTTAATTCACTCTTCATCACTTAGTTACTGGGCAGGGCCCAAATATCTGGCCTTTTCCATTTATATAATCTGTGCCAATAAGTGCTCTCATAAGCTTAGATGCGAGACCCAAATTAATGGTGATTAAATTTATTCAAACTAGTCTTTCTTCTGAGAGCTACTGCTCCCAGATTAATTATTTCCTGTTCTCTTTCCTTTGCATACCAACAGTACTGCATTCATGCTCTGTAACAAACAAGCCCTCAAGATGTGTAATGACTCAAATGTGATCAAGGTTTATTATTTCTTGCTTATATGAAGTCCAAAGTATGTTCTCAATTGGCAGTCGGCACTGTCTGCGTCAGTACTGATGCAGAAGCCCCGAGTCCTCCACCTGTCGCCCTGCCATCTGTCTCACACAGTCCTCTATATCGATTCAGCATAGGACAAAGAGTGTGGCAAGTTACCCTGCGAGGTTTTAAAACGTCGGGAGGATTGGAGCATCACATACCACTTCTGTTCATATGTCTTTAGCTGAGAGACAAACTGAACCGTGAAGAAGTCTGGGAAATGCATCCCAGCTCTGTGCCCAGCAGGAAATGGGATTGGTGAACCACGATCCGGTCTCTGTCCCACCTCAGCTCCAGCCAAAGCACTGAATGTTACAGCACTCTGACCCCCGACGCCACCCCACAGCTTATAAGAGCCACCAGCACAGGGACTGTAATAGAATCATGTCTACTCTTAGTACTGATCCTGGACTCTGGGTGAATGAATGTGTGAATTTCAGCCAGAAGAGGAATAGTGTAGACATATTTTATGAATCTTGGACCTCCTCATTGTGAGAACAGACTGTGAGGCAGAGCAGATGTAGCTGTTAAGGTCATCTTTTGCAAAATTGAAAAAGCACTTTTGTCTTCTTTAATTATAAAAATAATATGTGCTCATTGTAAAAATTCAGAAACATGCTGAAAATATTTTAAGGGAGAAGATAAAAATCACCAATAATCCCTTTTGCCAAGATATGCTAAAAAAATTTTTGTTTATATACTCTGGTAGATTTCTTATGTGCATATAATTTAAATTAATTTGTAATTGAAAAACAGATTATACTGTGCGGTATATACCATTTTGCAATCTGCTTTTTTACTTAAGATATGTTATGAATATCGATATATGCAAATAAATATAGATCTGCGTCCTAATTTTTGGTTACATATTAATTGATTACAATGACGTGCATGAGAATAACTGTATAATACATTTATTTAGCTTAGCTGAACAAGCGTTTGCTTGTTCACAAAACCTGGGATTATGTCTATCTTATTTATCAGTTTATCCCCTGAGCAAGCCAAGATGTCTTGCTCGTTAAATAAAATGTACAGGAGGCCATTGTTTCTGACTAGCGTCCTGCACCAGGTCCCCCAGCAGACTCACCAAACCAGAACAGGAGTCACTCATGCTAGATGCCACCTAATCAAACTGAACTCTGAAACTGGACAGTTATCCAAAAAAAAAGAACCAAAACCAAACCAAATAAACAAACCAGGAGATTTGCAGCAAACAATCAAAAGGGGCCCAGTTCACCTGAGCCAGCTTACTCAGGAAGTCCCTGCTGTTTTAACCCTATAAGGAAAGTAACTTTGAAACACCAGTCTGCTTTTTTGGTCTCTGTTTCTGCTTTCCTCAGTCCTTTTCTGTAAAGCCCAACTCCTCTGCTCGGCTCATCAGCACACTCATTCTATTTTATAGTGTTACTCAATTCTAGAATTGCAAATAAAGTCCAATTAAGAGCTTTACATTTGTTGTGATTTTGTCTTTTAACACACTCATGATAGAGTAGTGCTCTGATTAAGCAGGCCTCTGCAAAACTGGGAGTGCCTCTCAGACTTTGGTGTGTATGCGGACCACATGGGGATTTTGTTAAAACACAGGTTATGATGGAGAAAGCCTAGGTGGGCTCTGGGATCCTACGATTTTAACAAGCTTCTGAGACATGCTTGTATTGCTGGACATTGAATAGCAAGGATCTAGACCAGTGGTTCTCAACTAGGGAGATTTTGCTACCCGGGGGACATTTGGCAATGTCCAGAGATATTTTTGTTGGTTATGACTCTGTGTGTGTGTGTGCGAGAAAGAGAGAGAGAGACAGAGAGAGAGAAAGAGATACTGGCATCTGGTGATCTAGTAGGTAGAGGCCACGGATGCTGCTAAACATCCTACAATGTGCAGAACAGCCCCATGACAAAGAATTATAATACATACATATCAGCAATCTAAATGCACAGAAGACAAATTAATTCATCACATACAATGAATGCTTTTGAGAATTCCAGCTTAATTTTTTTCCAGAACCCTTATTTAAAGCTGATTGTTCTACAGTCTTGTTTCAAGGCTCAAGGGAAGTCAAAATCTCATCATTTTATTTTTCTCCCTGTGTCCCTCTCTCCCTTCCACCTTTCTTCCTTTCCTTCATGGAAAGAGGCATCTGAAATGATTGATTGCGCTTTTTGAATATAAAGAACTCCTTGAATGTTAAGTAAATAACTCATTGGAAAACATAGAACTCTATAGAGTGCATGGATTATTTAGCTGGGGGATATTTAGAAGAACTTTTTATAAAGCTGTCATCCTAATGGACCAGCCTTAAGGCAGAGTTGTAGCCCAATAAAGCACAGTGTAGCCACCCAAAGGTACTCAAGATCTGTACTTGAATTTCTTGAACACCATGAAAGGGATAATAGAACACAATAATATTTAAAAATAATAAGCAAACAATTTGCGTTCTTTATTTTTTTTTTTAATATACATAGCTGTTCCCTCTCTTTTCTTAATTCAAACATCCTCAATTCCAGCCTTAACTCTCAGGCCTTTTGTATATTTTTACCCAGTTACTTCCAATTCTGTGCCATAAAAGGCCAAAAGAACCAGCCTTGCTGCAAAGAATCTTCCTTATTTTTATCAGGTAGCAATTGACAAGATTCAGAATTTGAAGAAAAAGGAACTAGCTAGAATGTATTTTCAACAAACTATCTTAGATTATATTTCTACTCAAAATACCATTAGGTAAAATTGCTCAGGGTTCTGCTGTTGAGACACCTTTTCTCGAATAATTTCAAAGGTCCAAGCAGATCTGGAGAATCCTTCTTAAGGTGGGTCTCAGGGAAATAGGTCTATATGGCCATGCTCCACGGACACAACCCCAGCAGAACTTCTCTCTGCAAGGTGACCAGCCTCCTTCATCACAAAGGCATTGATGAAATCCAATCACAACTCTTCCCTTCCCATTTGGCACCAGAGAGTCAGACTTCCTCTTTCTATATGCAGAAATATTACAAAGTAGCCAACATGCCAAAACTGTCATGACCAGAGTGAGACGTAAACAGTGAAGAACACCTGAAGATTTCATTGTCTCGCCTTCTTCCAAGCCTGGCAGAGAGGCACATGCTGCTGATGGCAGGTTACCAAGGGGGAAGCATTGTCACTTTGCAGGTCACCAGATAGGATTGTCACAGGGCTCCTGACATAGAGCCAGACATATTAACACTCCACAGTGACTCTGATGTGCGGCCAGGGGTGAGAACTACAGATGAAAGGCTCTTGGCTGGTCAGGATGGTTTCATTCTTTTCCAGCATGGGTTGTGCCTTCATTTAACCAGGTGCCTTATCAGTCCACGTGGAAGGGATAGATGGATAGTTAATCTTATGGGTCAACTTGACTGGACCATGGATGCCCAGAATAAATGTTATTTCTGTTGTGTCTGTGAGGGTGTTTCCAGATGAGACCAGCATTTGAACCAGTGGACTCAGTAAAGCAGACAGCCCTCCCCAGTGTCAGGGGCACCACCCAACCCACTGAGGGCCTGAATACAGTAAAAGGTGGAGGAAGGAGGAATCCACCTCCCTTTTCTTCCTGCCTGCCTGCTTGAGGGGGGACATCCCATCCCATCTTCTCCTGCCCTTACACTGGGATTACACCATCTGCTCTCCTTGTTCTCCTTCAGACTCAAACTGAATTATACCACCAACTTTACTAGGTGTCCAACTTGCAAACAGCAGGTCATGGAGGAGAGACAGAGACATACATACATACATACATATCTATACACACATATAACATATATACACACACATATAGAAATAAAATGTGTAGATCAGAGAACAATTGAAAAAAAATACATATATATGGAGAGAGAGAGAAAGAGGGAGAGAGCAAGATTGAGAGTCAGTCTCCAGTTATTTTTGGTTCTATTTCTCTGGAGAACACTGACTAATACAATGGACATCTTGTCTTTTCTAAGAAAACTATGACTTCCAGGAGGCCACATGGCCCTGTTTCTCTGGTCTCCAGGTGTCTGGTATTTACCCTGGAGCAGAGCTTAAGTCCTTACAGTTGCATAATTCAGGAGCACTTACAAATATGACATTAGCTAGGGAGTATTTGCTAAGCAAATTCACAGTGTAAATAAGATTAGAGGGAGGCAAGGAGTAGGCTTAAATGTTAAAATGCTGAGGACAAACTGTGCTCAAACATTTTTAAATCATCCATTAATATTTAAGTAATTTAAAATTAATTGCGAATGCATTCTACCGGGCCATGCTTTGTTGGGGTGTGTGTGTGTGTGTGTGTGTGTGTGTGTATGAGTCTAAAATAAGGAAACAACTGCTTTTCAACTGTTTTGTGATCCATACTTTTTATTTCTCTCTCAAACAACCTCAACATACCAGCCTATAGATTTGGATGAAATGACATGACTACTACTGCCTATATTTTGGAAACCCCAAACCCTCAAATGTTCATACAGTACCTAGCATGGCCCCCGGCATACACTTGGAGCTTCCCAAAGAGTGGCCTACATCCATCCATGAGTCGACTGAGGGCCCTTGCCCCTCGCTGCTCTTGCTCTCCACCTTCAGCCCCAGGGCCTGCTGCCTAGACCCTACCACGGCCCTGACCTCCACCACCTGCCTTGGCCCCTGCTATTTGCAGCTGCAGTCTCCTACAGACCCTTCCTCCCTGAACCACATTCCTGCCTTTGACCCAGGCCCTTTCTGGAGGGTCTCTGCCTGGCCCAGGTTCAGCTAATTCACCCTGGCCACCAGTGCCATCAGTCACCACGGGACCCTGACAGCTTCACAGTCTCTCATAAATTAGAAAGGAAAACATTCACTCCCTCTGTGTCACTTTCAGATGGGGGAGTCATGCAGAACTGTTCCTTGGGTCTGGGATTAGTAACAGGTTTATTGCAGCACCTGTCAGTTTATATGCCCTGCTCCTATTCTTCAAGGAATGGACAAATGCCACCAGGCAGAAAGGACAAGGAGAGTTCATGCCCAGACACCCCCATGCTGCACGGTCCAGAAATACTAGCTCCTCTCTGAACTGCAGATAGACTCTGTCACTGGTTCTGGCTGGCTGGGCCATCTTTATCTTTTTATTCCAGATAGTGAATTCTCCCTTGAGGCGCCCACTCTTTCTGCCCTCTCCCCACGCACCCACCACCACCTCACCTTTCCAAATATGTTTGCTCACATTTGAATCTTATTGAGCACATGGTTCCGGTAGCAACTCACCCCCATGTTAATCTGTTGCTGTCAATGGATTTGGGGTTTGGGATGGGATGCAATGGGGGCAGGGAAATGTAGGGTGATATCCAGCACATCTCACAATCAAATACATATTTAGTAACCTCAGATTTTAGCCCAGCCAAGACCCTTGTTATATATAGATTCATTTTAGCATTTTCTTTAGTCTAGGTCAGTGAGGTTATAAATTTCATTCTATAGTACTTACAGACTTCTACTCTAGGAACACTAATAGAGAGAACCCAAGTTTGTTGGGATAATATTTTTTAAAATTAAGATGGGTATTACATAAAATAATGCAATATGTCAGAATGTATTTTTCTTAAAGTTCTTAATTCCAAGTTTACTCCAATTCCCAAATCTTTATTTAGATAGCATTCCAAGAGAGCTGTGGAAAAATAATTATGGGGAGACTAGAATATTACAAGTTGAAGTCTTTGAGCACCACCTCCTACCCTGCATCTTCAGAAAAGGCTTTGTTGGAATGTTTGGGGAGCTAGAAAAAGAATTCCCTAGACCTTGTCTTTGATTGTTTGGTTTTACCAGCTATAATCTTGCCCTTTAAGATTTTATCTTCATCTATGGTTTCAACTATCACTCCTATGAATATAATGCTCAGTCTGTCTCTCAAGCTTTGATGTCTACTAAACCTTGGATATGTGACTCTCAGGACCACACCTAGCAATCCTCCCGCCTTTATCTAAAGCTCAGTAGCTCAACGTCTCATACCAGATTCACGCATTTCCTTCTCCCCAAACTAGGTCTGTCTCCAGACTTGCTCATTTCAGCCAGTCATTCTATTTTGTAATTTCAGTTATTGTAAGAGACTTGGTAAATATCTTTCAAAAGACTGGGAGGCTTAAAAAAAAAAACTTGTTTCTTCCCTACTACCGAGGTAGAAGTGTTTCCATTTCTTTTATTGCTCTTCTGAGGGAAGGAACAGAGCTGAAAGATAAGCAGAAGATGATGCTGGCTGCAGGAAAGACCCCAAAGGAAGGAAGCTACTATCTCTGTTGGCTGAGATGGTGACTGGGCAAGGATTCCAGTGCCAGATGCCATTTTGGGATGAGGTCAATGGCCTAAAGCCATTGTTCCCACATTCCCAGCATCCCAGGGGAGCAGGGTGCAGGGTGTGGCACCTCTCTTGGAGGTGGTGTCTCCCGTCAGCATGGCCACACGCAGATGAGCAGTAAGAACGCAGATGATGTCACCAAGCACAGCTGCTGCAATGTCTGCCTTGGAGTTTTCGCTCATAGGCTGGCTTAGGCTTGATCACATTTTGTTGAAGTCTTTGAGCACATTCTGTCCTTTCTGGCTTTTTCCAGACCATGCTTTCCTTCTCCCACCCTTTTACCCCTGAGTGGGAGGCTACAGCTGCTTCTGGTCACAGCCTATTCTTTATGGTCTCTTTCCATGCCAATGTCAAGAGTGGGAATGTGAACTGACAGCTGACACTGGCTGGCTCTTTGTCTTCTTGTTGAATGGAACATATTAGGGGGAGCTGAACTATCACAACTTTTCCTTTTATATTATTCTTCCAACTTCTAGATTTCTCTTAGTGGCTGAGAACATAGACTCTGTGGCCAGGCTATCTAGGTCCAAATCTTGTCCCCACCATTTTATGAGCTGAACAGATTACTTAACCTCTTTGTGCCTCAGTTTCCTCATCTATTAAAAGTGTATAATAATAGTCCTTATCTCATAGGGTTATTGTGGGAATTAAATGATTCAATATGTGTAAAAAACTTAGAACAGTGCTTGGCCTATGACAAGTGCTAGCTATTATAATTTTTATTACTGAGAAGGTATTAACTCTGCAGCAGTGATCCATATCACAGTTGAAATACTATCATTTCCAAAAGAGGTGTTTATTAACAATAACATTTATGTTAGCTAAGTTGTAACATATGTTACGATTTTAAGGCAGTACCTTCACTATCTCACCAAATCCTGTAAAATAAATAAAACTGGGGTTTTTGTTTTACCTAGTGTGTAAGTTTTAATAACTTGTCTAAGATCACAGAGTTTTTAAATAGGAGGGTCAAAACTTACATTACAGGTTTTCTGACTGCAATTTCTATGTTCTTTCTACTATGTCAAGTTGCTTCAAATTTTTATTGATCCATTCAATCAATATTTATTGTGTGCTGACTTGGTACTGGAACAGGAATATAAAGTGGGGTGTGATGATACAGTAGCTGCCAACAACAAGACTCAAGGTAGGCAAACTTATAACTATTCACCCAAGAATTGTTCTCTTTATCTGTATACAATTTAATTGTTGTATGTGGAATAATGGATTGGGTAACCTCACTATTTAAAGAAACTTTTTTTAAGAAAGTGACTTCATAAATTAGTGAGGTTTTGGTCAGAAAATCAGAAAGTCATTCTAGATAATTTAACAGGAAGGGAATTTAATTCAGGGAATTATGGGTCTTTAAAATGATGAGAAGGACCAGGGAAGTAAAAGGCAGAGAACCTCTCCTGCCTTTGAGGAAGTCACGAAGTGCCTCTAGCAGCTCCGAAACAGGCAGATCATGGGGACTCACTGCAAACCTCACTCACATCTTCCACAAGTCCACCTGCTGCTGCCAGAGGGAAAGTAATGGTGCTTGCTCTCTTCTGCCATTTAAATCTCACAACAGCGCCTTTCACTGGCTGAATCTGAACCAGAACTCTGCTGGCAAAGGGCTCTGGGAAATGTGGTTTCTAGACATCCAGCTCTGTGATGCAAGGGAATATAGGGTTAGAAGGGCAAGGACTTTGCTGAATACCAGTAAACACTGTGTAGCACTTTCCCATGGATTTGTAAAATGCCTAATGATGGAGGTGATTCTCTTCCTCAGGGCCAGTAAAGGGACTAAAAGTTTTCCCTCGGTCAACATCTTGGTGGCATTGAAACTCCACAGAGTGTATTCCTTTTGTGACACTGTCTCCATATAGTGGGCACCTATAAAGGAGAATGTCTATTTGAGTTTCAGAAGATCCTGGGGCTTGAGATGTCACTTGTGATAGATGACAAATATGTGGGAGATTTGCAAGTGGTAGTCAGGCAGGGCAAAGTCCTCATACGTGTGTATTGCTCATGTGGTTCAGCATTGGCGGTGGGCCCTGTTCCCTTGAATGGTGATTTAGAAGCAAGCACCTGATTCCCATGAGGTTCCTGCTGCTCTCTCCCTGACTCTCTCCTCCCTTCATGGGACTTCAGTCCAGTCTCCCAGTCTCCAGGTACAGGTGCCCCAGCAGCCCTCCCTCTCCTCCCGCTCCAGTGCAGCATAAGGCTCTACGGGTAGGGCTTTCCCTCTGTCCTCTCTCCCGTTCCAAGCTAACACAGTGCCCAGTTTCCTTCCAGGTCTCAAAGACTTTTCTTCTCTTGACAAAACCTGGCTCTAACAAATAAAAAATGTTGGCTTTCAAAACAACTATTTCTGGTAAAGGCTGCAAGAACTTACTTTGGAAGACAAAAACTGCACATCAAATATTTCTCTCTAGAGATACTTCCAGAAACAGATCCACACATACAGAGTCACTTGATTTATGACAAAGGCACAATTCAATAAGGAAAGATGATCTTTTTTTTGTATGTCATGTTGAAACAATTAGATCTCTCTCTCTCTCTCTCTCTATATATATATAAAATTAACCCCTACCTTGTACTATACTTAAATATTAATTCAGGGTGGACAAAAGTCTTACATGTGAAATAAATGAATAAGTATTCTAAAAGAAAACATGCAAGAGTATCTTCATGACCTTGGAACAGGCAACAGTGTTAAAAAATCAGGACACAAAAAGTACCAGGCATCGAAGAAAATGCTAGTCAATTGGGCTTCATTAAAATTAAGAACTTAAATTTATCAAAAGTCACTGGTAAGAGAGTAAAAAGGAAAGCCACAGACTGAAAGAAGATTTTTGCAATATACATGTCTGATAAAACATCGACATCCATGATATATAAATAATTTCTATGAATCAATAAGAAAAAATATAATTGAATTTAAAGAGAGAGCGTGAGAGAAAGAAAGAGAGAGACACTTGAAAAGGCACTACATAAAAGAGACACTATATAAAGGGCCAATAACGATATAGAAGAGTGCTCCACATTATTAGTCATCAAGATAATAAGAATTAAAACCACAATGAAATACCATTACACACTTGACAGAACACTAAAATTTTTAAAAAGATGACAAAACCAAGTGTTGGCAAGGTCATGAACAAATGGAACGTTGCTGGTGGGAGTATAAAATGGTACAATCACCTTAGAAAACTTCTTGGCAACATCTACGTAAGCTAAACATACATTGTTTTCCTAGATATATGCCCAAGAGAAATAAATGTTTACATCCAACAAAAACATTCACAAAGTTGTCCACAGAAGCTTTATTCATAAGAGTCAGTAACTGGAAATCACTTGAATATCCATCAACAGTACAATGGATATAGAATGATATATTTATACAATGAAACACTACACATCAATAAAAAAAAGAGAAGGAACTACTGCTCCATCAAGCAACATCGATAAATCTCAAAGACATTATGTTGAGTGAAAGAAACCAACAAAAAAGAGTACATCCTGTAAGATTACGTTTATATGAAGTTCAGGAACAGACAAACTACTCTATGATGATAGATGTTAGAATAAAAGTTACTCTTGAGAGTGGCTGTGTGTTAATTGGGAAGGGGCCAAGGGAGCCTCCTGGAGTTTGTGGGAATGTTTATATCTTGATCTGGGGGGTGGTTACATAGGTACATACGTTTGTCAAAATCCACTGAATCATACACTCGAGACTAGTGCACTTACTGTAGGCATGTTACACCTCAATTTATTATAATAAGACGGGAAAAGAGTAGATTTGGGAAATTTTAAAAAGATAAACATCACATTCTTGCCTCTCTCTTTTTTTTTCTTTTTATTAACAGTTTTAATTCTTCTCCAAGAAATGCGAACACCTCTGATTGACGTAGAGAAGAGCTACAAACAGGAGAGTGTGGAAAAGAAAAGAACACACATTTGCTTTCTCTTGCCACCTATGCAGAGACGTGCATGTACCAGGATAGGTGGTGGAAAGGCAAAGGAAGAAAACAACACCAGTCAGGCTGCCCCAGGTAGCCCTACTGCCTCGCATGCTGCTCCACACACACAAGAGACATTTGCTAATTTTCTGACTGAGTGTTTATAAGCAGACTCGGTCCCGTTAAAGCTTAAGGAAACAAGCATGACCGCGTCAATGTGTGCACGCTTATTTCACAAGCTGCCCGAGAATGGACTTCTCCCCTGCATGCAGGGCCAGGTGCCAGGCTTGGATTGGCCACTCTCCCTGGGCGTCACATGGGACAGCACAGCCCTCCTTATAGAGACAGTGGGTTCACCTGATGTTGCCTCTCTAGCCTGGGAAAGTCCCTTCGATGTAAACTTCCTGGCATGTCTCCCAGTGCCCCTCCTGCTTTGCTTGGTGGCCTCTGGGTAAACTAGACAGGCTACATTTGAACAGTCCCGTCATCAGCAGACAAGCTTATCTCAGTCTAGCCACGGACTTAAAAGTACCTGCTCTTTGTGTTTTGGAAAATCCATCCTGTGTCTACAGAAATCAACATCCCCTCCTATGAACTCCCAATAAATATCTGGAAGATCTCAAGGAGTGAACCTTGGCTGACCCACCCGTGCACATCTTTGAAATCCCTCCCTTCCGCACTTTCTGTGGAGCCAGGCGAGGGGTCTGAAAACCCTTGAACACTTTTGCGAACCATAAATTCAGAGGACTGTTAGTTTGGGGATTTGAGGAACAGATTTCAGGAAGTAGCAAGGAATAATCATGTTTTGGGTCATTTCATCATTGTCCATTCCCAAGGGTTTACATATGTTCTTTGCCTATATCCCTACAGATTTGCATTTCCTGTTGGAAGGAAAAGAACCGAGTCAGTATTCAATTTGCAAATGATATTAATCAAAATTGTATTTTAAGTGACAGCTCGTGGTAATGTGGGGATAGCTCCACCTCTTACAGAAGATCTGTTTTGTCTGCTTGAATATGAACATAAAGCAATGCATGTCCTCTCTGCATAAAGAATCATCTCATAAATATATATTCCTTTCCCATATGGCACATCTTTTCAGCCCTAGTTATGTGTGCATTCAGAGGAACAGCAAGCAGTAGCTTTGAGCAGTATGACCAAGTTCATGTTATTTTAAGACTCTAAGAGTTTGACCTTAGCTCAGAGTCATACTTAAAATTGATGAATTCTATGTCTTGCAATTGTAAAATGGGAATTCTTTGCTTGATGAGTTTATTTTGTCATCTCTATGGGATAGAATAAATGGAGAGAGTGATAATTAGGAAAAGAATCATTTCTTTCTTTCTCTACATAGAATTCACAGAATTTGCAAGTTTGGGTTTCTAGCCTAGAAGTAGAATCCTTTGGTGTGTGAACTTGTTTATTTTGGTCAAAATGTGACTACAGGGGAAAAGGATTAGAACATTTTTTAATGACTTCCAAAAGCATCTGAGACATCAAAAGGGTTATATAAAGCAACATTTTAATAATTTAATGTAAATGAACCAGAAATGGATATATTATATTTCCTTCAGATGTACACAGGGCTTAAAAATAAAGGGGAAATGCTTACAGATAGGGTTTCTGATCTTATTGAACCAAAAATGTTTCTAAGATTGATTCTATGCTGGATAGAATTATAGCAGAATAGCTTGCTTTTCCAAAAAAAAAAAGTAATTTGGTATATTTTTAACTCATAGAGTTCCGTATTATTCTATATCCTAGTTGTTTAAATATAAATCATCTCTATTCATTATTGAAAATGCTGAGGGTACCATGGTAACAATAGATTTCATTTTCTTCCCACTAAATAGCAACTTACAACAACTCTGAAAAATACAGAGTGCAAACTGTGGGTGTCAACAGAAATTCCAAGGAAATGTTGAGGTGGAGGTTGCAAGCTAGTGGCCTATGGGCTGAATCTCTTCTACATTTATGTTTTATTTGGCCCAGAGAGCATTTAAAACGTTTTAAAATTATTTACCAGCATTTTAAAGTCAGGCGATTTGGTCACAAACTTAAGATGTCTTGCTTCTCAACAGTAGAAAGTCTGGTTACAGCGAACCCGATAGATACATGGCAGCCACCAGCAGGAGCTGAGAACAGGCTGCCCCTGCAGATGGAATGTGGGTTCTCTAGTTTGCCACAGCCCCTCCTCAGCTGCTTCTATAGCTCACTTCACCTGCCTGGACCTATAGGCTTTGCGTGTGTGATCTTTACTGAACAATAGAAGTAGAATACAACACCCGCTGAAAACTGCATCCTTCTTAGGGAAGATATGGAGTAGTCCTGCTCTATGTTCTTCAAATAAACAATCAACTCTGAATCAATCAAGGCTTGAATAATTCCCAAATGCAAATTCTTCACTTTACCGCCACTTCATCCCAGATCTCCCAGCTTGCTGTTCACAGACCCTGCAGCAGAAGGGCAGGAGAATCACACTGGGCCACATTTCTGGCAAATACCTTAGCTGTTGATACAGCTGCTGAAAGACATGGCCCTTGAAAATAAAATTGAGTTATAGAATTAACTATGACAATTAATTCTTCAAGTTCTATCCTCAGCCACTGAGTATTAGAAGCTCCATATTTCATTAAGCTAATTAATTATTGCCTGGAATCTTTGGTAGACATAAGGTAGCAATTAGCTCTGATGGTCCAAGTTTTGGGCTGGTTAAGACATTGCCCTAAGGAGGACGAGATAATGAGTTTGGACCAGTCACATATTATGACTGCAGGAAATACACTTAAATCAAGCCAACCACCTTGCACAAGTAGACTGTTTATCCTAAGGAAAGAGGAGTGTACCTGAATTATTATTATTAAAAAGTACGCCTGAATTATTATGAAAACCCATCATCATTATGAGTAAATAACTAAAAACACAGTTATAAGTAGAAAGGTATCATCATATAGCAGGGTTGGCTTATTTATACTTGCTTTATAAGTTTGATTTGAGGAAAATGGGTAAGGCTATGCAATATGTCCAACTGCATAACTCAAAAGACAGCCACTAATTACATCCTAGAATCAGTTCACATAATATAGGAATGCCACAACCACAAGGTTATGACTTATGGCATCTAGATCAAGCTGACATGTGATTGATTTTAGTAGAACTCAGTGCTAAAAACAAAAGTTTATGTCCAGAGTTGGCCAGGCATTCACTTTCCTGGCATGCACTAAAGTCAATGTTTGGTTACAAATCTCTTTCTTTCCAACTAAAACTACTGCAGACAAGACTCACTGTCGCCACCACTGTACAAGGACAACATCATCTGCTCTACTTGTACTCCTCCTTGACCTTTCTTGAGTTCAAATCTCACCACTATTGCTCCTCAAAAAATTCTCTTGAATTGCCCCTTACTCTCCCTTGTGCAGATGTTAGCTGTGGTGCAGTCCTTTGTGTCCCTTCTCAGTGACAGTCCTAGGGGCATGTCAAAAAGGTTGGTGTGGAAGTTAGTCTCTGAGGAGATCAGAAGTTGTGATTTGCTGTCATCACTGGAGACGTCTATTTGCTTCTCCATTCTAGATTTATTCAACAAATATTATGTATTCCATACCAGATATAATTCCTGAACTATGACATTCAAATTAGTTAGCTATTTCTCAATATCTCCAGTGATGGGAAATAAAACCCTCATTCTGCAACCTTTGCTATTATATTATATTTTGCATAATGATATACTTTTTCATGGCCAGTCAGACATTTTTGCACTTACATTTATTAACTTAACACTACTCATTAACTTTTTTCTATTTCTGAGAACTTCACAAGAACATTATCATGGATAGTAATCAAATGGCCATTTGGATGCTCTTTTATTTTCTTTCAAATGAGTTGAATCCATTTAGTTGGAATATTTTTGATGGGTGCTTTGTTCCCAGATGGAGAAACAAGGTCATTCCTTTGTTATTTTAAACCCTTTGTTCCATCCAGAAACACAAATTTGCTACTTTGTCATTATCAATTTGTGATGTGTGTGCAGGTCATATCTCAAGGATGCTGTTTTCATCGTCAGCTCTCCCAGACTATCTCGGTCATCACCATAGCTGTCCAGAATTGTAGAATGATCTATATCAGACAAGAGGTTCCAACTACTTAGGCAGCTGAGGAGTCAGATAAGGAAGCACAGTGTCCCTGTCATAGTGTCCCAGCATGATGGAGTTAGCATAGCACCATGCTGGTGGACATGACTCAGCCTGCTCAGTCATTCAAATTTCCAGGACCTGACTTTAATGAGGCTCTTTGTGCACCCATAAAGTCTTCAAAGAAAGCCATCTTTCAGGGCCCTCCTATAACTCAACTACATAATGGAGAGAAAGAGAAAATTGTAGAAGGTGTTGAACACCAGAAATATGACACAAGAAAAGCCAAGAGAACATAAGAGAAGAAAATTCTTCCACATTCTTTCGGGGTGGATGCTTGGTTACTTCGAGTTTGACTATGTTGTAATGGAATCTGATGTACCATGGGGTTAACCTGAAAGCAAATTACTAATGGTTTTAGTTAAACATGAACCTCACAGAGAAAGGGGATGCTCAAAGATACTGAAATGTGTGTAATGGAGTAGAGAAATAAGCGTGTATTAATTTGGCCCTCAAACACAATAGCCACTTAAACCTATTTTTTGTGAATGTACCTTCTGCTAAAAGTCACAAAAAGGTACAATTGAGACAAATGTTCAGGTGAGAAGCCCCCGGAAGCAATTCCCATAGCACACAGTGTCAACAGGAAGAGCATACTTCAGCTTTGCAATCTGCATCCAGGGCTTTCACCCTGTGCAACAGTCTGGCCGGCTACCAAGGACTAGACTTGGTTTTTACTCCTGAGTACAAATTAGTACAGCACACTGGCTGCAAGAATCCAGAGCTCAACTCAGACTCAGCTTGCCTGAACCCCACGACACACTGCAGCCAGGTCTCTTAAACCCACAGCTAATTAGGCTAACTTTCTGAGGGGAGACTTTCAAATGTTTGGGATTGTGCAGTAGACATCAGTCTAATTCCCTACTGAGATGGTAGGCAAGGAAAGGATCATATCAACTCTAGAAGACTCAGATATAGTATCTAATTGTATAAGCCCATTATTTATTTAATTCCTACAGGGTATAAGGCAAGTCTAAGACACAGAATTATATTAAATCTTTTATCTTTTGTTGGAAAAGCCTGTTAAATAAAACAATTATTTTTAACTGACTCAGTCAAAAAAATATCCAACCTAAAACTATTTCAGAAGCATTAAGCTAGTCTATATTAAGTATAATTATTAATAGATTAATT
>CAUYPO010090202.1:0-30408 GCA_963574435.1 Cheirogaleus major
TGCCTGTAGTCCCAGCTACTTGGGAGGCTGAGGCAGAAGGATCGCCTGAGCCCAGGAGTTTGAGGTTGCTGTGAGCTAGGCTGACGCCATGGCACTCTAGCCGGGGCAACAGAGTGAGACTCTGTCTCAAAAAAAAAAAAAAAGGTTGATGAGATTTCTTTTTTCCTACTATGTCAGTGACATAGTTTAAATTATCGGCTGGTGGCTGAGTAAATTGGTACTTTTTTTTCCTTTTTTGCGACAGAGTCTCACTCTTGCCCAGGATAGAGTGATGTGGCATCAGCCTAGCTCATAGCAACCTCAAACTCCTGGGCTCAAGCGATCCTCCTGCCTCAGCCTCCCGAGTAGCTGGGACTACAGGCATGCGCCATCATGCCCAGCTAATTTTTTCTATATATTTTTAGTTGTCCAGCTAATTTCTTTCTATTTTTAGTAGAGACGGGGTCTCACTCTTGCTCAGCCTGGTGGTTTTGAACTCCTGACCTTGAGCAATCCTCCCTCCTCAGCCTCCCAGAGTGCCAGGATTACAGGTGTGAGCCACTGCGCCCGGCCTGATACAACATTTTGGGAAAGCAATTTTGTAATATGTACCCAAGCACCTTGAGCTCACATCTTACTTATCCTTTTCCCTAAAAATTCCAGGTTCAGGTATTTAAGAAAGTTTGTCTTTGTAATTATCAATTTCTTTGAAAAATCCTTACATGGGAGCATTTAGATGGATAAGTTATGAAGTCCTTATGATATATACATGGCATAATGCTAAGTGAAAAAACACAAACTAGCATATGTGCACATATATGCATAATACATATATACATGCACAGGGAAAGAAAATACACTACTTGTAATTTCGTGAGTGTGGTAAATTTAATTTTTTCTTAATGTGATGGTTACTGGCTGGACACAGTGGCTCACACTACTGTAATTCTAGCACTATGGGAGGCCAAGGCGGAAGGATCGCTTGAGCCTACGAGTTGGAGACCATCCTGTGCCCGCCAGCCGGCCGCCAGTGCCTCCTTCCCGCAGGCAGTGCTCTTGGAGATAGTGTCCCTGTGGTTCCCCTTCTGATCACCACAGGAAGCCGGAGTGTTCAGCATTCCCCACTCACCCATGTCACAAAGTTGTGGTGGTTCTTGAGAATTTTCTGACTGAGATCAGCATCAGGAAAAAATACACTGATGTCACAAAAAGATGGGTAGAATTTGCTTGTCCACACAGCAATTATTTGTTTGTTCACCAACAGATATTTATTGGGCCCTTACTATGTCCCAGGCATTGTTCTAAGCATTGAGAATCCAGCAGTGAATAAAACACAATAATATGTTTTCACAGGCATCTTATATTCTAGTAGGGGAAAATAGGCAATGAATAGTAAGTTACAAGGAAAACAGTTGTTTTCAGAATAGAGCAATGGATCAGCCATCATTCATTCATGTCACCTAAATAGTATTTTTTTTTTGAGCATCTTCTATATGCCTGGCTCTATTTCCTGATAGAAGGGATATAGCAGTGAACAAAATATAGTTCCTAGCACCCATAGCTTCTAGTCTAATAGGGAAGACCATGTAGTAACTGCTGTGGCAGGGGTCACACATGGAGAAACCACTAACCCAACCTTGGAAGAGCATAAAAAGATTAAAAGGTATATTTTTGAGCAAGTTAATTTCTCTGAGCCTCTTTGATAAATGTGATAACATTATTATGAGCATTAAGTGTGAAAGTATACAGCAGACTGTTGAGTGCACAGCAGTCTTAATGCACTGAGTACATAATAGTTTTAAAAATCTGAATGTTAGAATATTCTGCAATGTAGTATAGCAAGTATCAGTTAAGTCATCAACCAGAACAACAATGAATATAGAACAGCTGGTAATTGTATAGCTCATCAGAGTTTACAAAGGCCTTTCAAATATGTTATATCACCTGATCCATGCAAAATCCTAGGGATGTGAATATAATTAAAAATACCCTTTAGGCCAGGCGAGTGGCTCACACCTGTAATCTTAGCACTCTGGGAGGCCGAGGCGGGAGGATTGCTCAAGGTCAGGAGTTAGAAACCAGCCTGAGCAAGAGTGAGACCCCATCTCTACTAAAAATAGAAAGAAATTAATTGGACAACTAAAAATATATAGAAAAAATTGGCCAGGCATGGTGACACATGCCTGTAGTCCCAGCTACTCAGGAGGCTGAGACAGAAGGATTGCTTGAGCCCAGGAGTTTGAGGTTGCTGTGAGCTAGGCTGATGCCATGACACTCTAGCCCGGGCAACACAGTGAGACTTTGTCTCAAAAAAAAAAAAAATACCCTTTAGCTGGGCCTTTGTCCTGGCAGGGGATCTCCCCTGCTGTCAGAAGAGCACAACAGCAAGACTACAGACAGCTTAGCTGCTAAAGCTGAAGGTTGTGCTGGATGGAAGCTTTGGAACCATGTAGGAATGGAAGAGGCCAAATCCGGGTGACCCCGAGGGTGAATAATGGCCAAACCAATCACATGGGTCTCGTACCAAAGTGAGTACAGTGGTTCCTGTCCCCAATAAATTCACAATCTAATTTACAATTCTTTCCCTTGGCTTTGAAATGCATAATGTGACTTTTTTCACTGTGGATTTCCTTTCCTAATATGCTTTGCTGATTCCAGAATTAAAACTTTGCATTTCCTGAGCTTACTCTGGCCAGATCCCAAGAGGAAGTGGCCAGAAGCCATTAAGAGGGCCAGGAGGAGAACTGGACTGGGATTAAAAGTCACCTGGTGTGCCGACAATCTGTATGTGCATAATTATCAAGAGAAGGTTCATAATTTGTGACTTATCTTTCTTTTCCTTTCTCCTCATTCCTTTTTTTTTTTTCTTCTAACCACCTTGAGGCCAAAAGGGCCTGAGGGCTTCTGGTCATGCTCTTTTTGTATATGTTTTTCAGAATGGGAGCTGTACAGACTTTTGATAACAGCCCTTTTCCTTTTAAATTCCAAGTACTATCTCTGTTCCCAAATGCTAGGAATGAATAAACAGGCCTGCAGTGGGGAGTTTCTGAGCTAGGCACTTTGGAGGGCGCTGCCTGGCACACGAGCCCCTCCCTGCTGCCCTTTCCCGCCCTCCACATACCTTTACAGTTGCCAAATCACATAGGTTCAACTAGTTTACTGTTCCTCCTTTCCATCCTCTCCTTTTATTTTTCCTGCCATTGGCTTGGTTCCTAGTAGCCTCCCTGACTTTCTTCTCACTCACCATTTCCAGTCCAGCCTCAACACTGCTGTCAAAAAGGGGGCCAAATCTCTCAGCATTGTTACTTTAAAAATAATAATAATAATAATAAGCCTATCCCACTTTTATGACTTCAAACAAAAGCCATAAAGATAAAAATAATAAAACTCAAATCTAATCATATCATTCCTCTGCCTAAAATCCTGTAGTTTGAGGATAAAATCCAAACTACTCGGCTTGACTCGCCAAGCCCTCCTTGATCATCACTCTTCAGGTGTATCTCTTGACAGTCCTTGGCCCACACTTTGCTCTCCGGCCCAATTGAATTTCTTGGTGTTGACCTGTACCTAGAAACCCCTCCCTTCTTTCCCCTCTGCACCAACTCCTCATCCTTTGAAATTTGGCTCATGTCCCCTCTTCCAAAAAGCCTTACATGATCCCACAATTTTATTTTAATTGCCCTTATGTCTAAAGTACAGTTAGAGTATAAATCTTTGTGTCAAAGAGTTGTACCCAAAGGTCTCTGGGTACAAATTCCAGATATGCCAGTATGACTCTGAATCCTTAGGCAAGTTACTTAACTTCTAGGCTTTGGTTTGTACATCTGTAAAATGGGACTACTAATAAAACTGACTTTACCAGGTTGCCATGAGGATTAGATAAGATACAATCCATAAAACCTTTAGCATAGTGCCTGACACAGAATAAATGTTCAATAAGTATTAATTATCACTTCCTCTATCATAGATACCACTGTTAAAGGATAATTTTCCAAATGATGAAATCATGACTCATACAGATATAGAATAAACATGTTTATTTAATTCATTAAGGAGGGAATCAGTAGGATTTTACAACTGTTTCAAATAAAAGTTGGGGCCAGGTGCAGTGGCTCACACCTGTAATCCTAGCACTCTGGGAGGCCAAGGCAGGAGGATCGCTTGAGCTCAGGAGTTTGAGACCAGCCTGAGCAAGAGCAAGACCCCATCTGTACTAAAAATAGAAAAAAGAGCTGTGCGTTATGGTGCACGCCTATAGTCCCAGCTACTCGGGAGGCTGAGGCAGGAGGATTGCTTGAGCCCAAGAGTTTGAGGTTGCTGTGAGTTAGGCTAATGCCACGGCACTCTTCTCAGGGCAATGGAGTGAGACTCTGTCTCGAAAAAGAAAAAAAAAAAGGACATTGGACTTACAAAGATTTGTTCTCTGTTGGATAAAATTCATTCACATTGCCATGAACAGTACCTATTTGCATCATACACTGTACTTAAGACAGAAAACATCGGCATGTTCACCAGCCCTCCCCAAGTTAACTTTCATTTCTGCAGAGTTGTAAAATAGCCCAGCACTTTTGCAGCAGGGATCCCTATAGAATCAGATAACCTGGAACCCTAAACAAGACACACCATTCCATTGAAAGAACACTCAGTAATCCCGTTTAAAAGTCTTTCACAATTTTTCCTAGCACTGCAAGGCATTGTACTCATTAGTATGCCCTTCTAAATCCCTACCAGACTATGAGCTTCAGACGGGTGGGAACAGCATTCAAAGTGAGACATACCTTTTGATTTTAGGCCCTGGGGAAGCTTCTGCAGGAGGTGACATTTGAGCTAGGTAGAAAAAGGTAAGGCTGCATTTCTCCTGGAGAAAAGCATTCAGAGAGAGCTGTGTGGGGGCTATGGTAGAACTGACTGGCAAGCATTGTAAAACACAGACTATGTGCCAGGCTCTGGGCTAGGTTAGAAGGATAAAAAGCTGAATAAAGCCTGGTCTTTATTTTCAAGAAGCTTTCAGTCCATTGGGAGCAATAAAAGGAAATCAGTGCTTACCACAGTGTGTTATGAAGACCCTAAAAGTCCACAGGCCAAACTTTGGAGACTCGAGTCAACCTAGGGTAGAGTGTTTCCCAAGCCCAGAGGTCTGATAAAGGGCAGAAGACAGGGGAGATCCCAAGGGACCCATAGGCTGCTATATAGGAAAAACAAATTATTTTTCTCTATACCCACACTCAACACAGAATATTTTTATGACCAAACGTGGTGGGGGTTTTCTTCACACCAAGCAATTCTCCAAATCTCTGTGCACACCAACTGGAAATCCTACAACTGAACTCGATTCTGACAGTATCTATCAGGATATAGCGTCAGATCCCACAGATTAAGGGCTCAGTCCCACAAGACTGCCACCCCCCCCCCCCGCCAACTTCTCATGCCAGTTGTAAGTAGTAGGCACCCAGATTACCTAAAACTTCTGTCCGACTTGGCTACATATTGGAGGTTTTCATGACCCCCTTCTTGAGTTCAGTAATTTGCTAAAACTCAGGGAAACATTTTATTTACATTTACCCATTTACTATAAAAGTATTGAATAAAATTTATGGGAGCCCATTGTTTTGGACGAGCTTGTACATTAGGCCCCAAGAGACCAAACCAAAATGGAGTTACTCATGCTAAGTGCTACACAATCAAACTGAAATTTCAAGGAAGCAGGAAAATTTCCAGATAGACCACTCTTTCCTAAAAACAGGAGATTCATAGCAACAAATTAGAAGGGGACCAGTCAACGTGAACCGGCATGATGAGAAGTCCCCTCTGCTTTAACTCTTACAAGGAATGTAACCTGATGTTAACCAATCCACTTTTTGTATTATTCTATTTCCTCACTCCTTCTCTAGCTACCTTATAAAAACCGACTGTTTTTATAAGTCCAGCAGAGCACTTACCTATTCTTTAGATGAGACGCTGCCCGATTTATTAACTGCTAATGAAAGCCTACTAGATCTTTAGACTAAATTTGTTGAAATTTTGTTTTTTAACAGTTCTAGCAACCATGAAGGGACCTAAAGGAGACTGCTGACAACCCCAAGAACCTTGAAGAATGCAAGTGAGGTGCTCCTGACTCCTTTAGAGTTTTCTGCTGTCTTCCTCATGGTGTCCCCAAGGTCGTGAGTAAGTTCCTCTTAGGTCCAGCTCTTTGCCTTTGAGCTCCTGATTTTTTTGGCTTTTGGGTGCCAAGGGTTGTGCTGTGGCAGGGCACATGACATCTGGGGGTTCACAGTTACTGGTGGGTTACTGCCAAGAGCCACAGTTTCAAAGGCAATTGATTAACTGACAGCGATTGCAGTAAGTGGCAATTACTGCTAGGGGTGTTAGACACCATCTTTTGGACATTCACAGGAATTTGGGTTCTCTTCTTTGTTTCTTTCTCTTGCACACTTAAGATAGGGAAAGATCATTGGTTAAGTTGGTCAAAGGAATCTCAGAGCCAAGCCACAACTTGACTGTGCTTATGGGAAGAACACCTATGAGCTGTTAGAGTACCTGCAACCTAAAAATAAGACTTCTGAAAGGATAAGCTGGTCATAGAACAGGTTATTTTGACACTAGGTCACCCATCAGCCTCAAGAAAATTTCCTTGCAAAAAGGGAACTCTGTGAAAACATCACATTCTAAAAACAGGATGTTTTCACAGTGATATTTCATGACATTTTCTTCTTAGGCTTTTATCTCAGCTCTGAGAACCCCAAGATCCTAAAGAACTGAGTATGTCACCTTCTAGTATGCCTACCTTTTAAATAATGTATAAAAATTATTGCCCTGGAAGATGTAAATATTTACAAAAGTGGCAAAATTTTATCAAAGATAATTTAGAATTACAGTGACCATCATGGAGAATGTTCCAAATGGGCAAGATAGTCCGTCTAAGAGGTGCATTTAAAAATAAGGGCTGCCAAATTAGACAAACAGATGGGATGCCTATTTTTGATATGGAGAAGCTTCTAGAAAGATTTCAGGATTCAAAAAATTATCTCTCTAAAAGATAGCGATATCTCTCTATCTCCTTAGAAAAGGCAAATGAAAAGTTTAAGCAACTAATTGATAAGAAAAATTGAATCTGCTAACCTGTTCACTTAGTTACCATCCTGCCCCAAAGAAAAAATGAAAGCTGGATAAAGTGTTTATAAAAGTTAAGCCTTCAGGTCAAGCAGGTTTGTTTCTTTAACTACCTTTATGCCCTAGTCAAATTCTTGGGTTAAGAGCTATACTTGCTTAGGCATAGAAAATGCGTTGTTTGCCCTATTTGTTAGTGGGCTCCCCCCTGAACTCAGTAACCTGGTAAAAAACAGAAGCTAAGTTGGAAGTAACTAAATTAGTAAATTCAAAATTTTAGGATCTTCATTAGGAAGCTTGGTCTGTCTAAAAAATGGAGAAGCTTTTGTTGCCGATAGTGCTCACGTAAACATAATAAACGTTCCTAAAACCTGCCGGACTTTCTTTAATAAATGTGGCAAGCACAAACCCCACAAAGTGACACAGTACAAGAAGGGCAAGGATTTTCTGTATGCCCAGGGAAAGTGGCATTACGACAGGAAGCAGAGTGGCTATGGTGGGCAGACTAAGCCGATTTTCCAGAAAAAGGCTTAAAGTACAAAGAAGATTGTGCTGAGGCTTGAGTATGTCCAGCCCAGCTGAAGATCTAAGAGAATACTGACTACTTAGAGATGCAAGCATTTTGAACTGGGAGGAGATAAGAAGAGAAAGGGCCAAGTGATCCAGTTCTAAGCGTCTTTTGTTTTATTATGAAGACAATAAAATCTTGAGGTTATGTTCATTTCATTTGGTTACAGTTGGTCTTTTGGGAAGAAATAAACTAGAGCCATCAATAAAATTCCCCATGTGGGGAAATTTGTGGTTTAAAAAAATGGAGGAAAGTATTTGGAAACTGACAAATGAAAAATCTTAAGTCTTTCCCACAAATATCAGTAAAAAAAGTTTTAGCCATGTGCATGTGCAAGTAATCTTAAGGTGCTTCATTTTTGTCAGGAACACAATTTGAATAAAAATATACATGGAGATAAACCAGTTTGTATCATTGATTTGTGACTAAAATTTTAGAACAAAAGCTATAAGATCTTTGTGTCTCTCCTTATGTTTATGTATATTTAGGTATGTATGTTTGTATGTTATGTGTATTTGGTAATTTTTTTTTTTTACCTCCAGATGGTATTACTAAACTGATTTATGAAGTCCCTTAATGGAGTTATATTCAAATTGGCATTGAGATAAATGAGTGCTAATATAAATTAAATATTCCTATAATGCTCAGAAATATAGAAAGTAACCCAACTTCCTTTTAGTTCATATGATTTGGGGCCCTTTTTGGAAAATAAAACTAGGTTTTACATTGTTGGTAAAATAAAAATAGAAATGTTTTCAGAATCGTTAGGTTTTTTGCCCAGGTTTACTGGTCAGACAGGTTTGTGTTGCCTCTAATAGATGTTTAAGACCATAAAAGTATGAATTCGACCTCAGAGTTGAATGCACTGTAAATATAATTGCTTGATTCATGTCAGTCCTAGAAGTAAAGTTTAAAGAAAAGAGAGAAAAAGGGAAGAATCGTGTTTAGTTTCTTTGCTTCTGTGATATTTTTGACACTTTTCTGATTTGTCAACAAAAATAAAATAACTTGAGATGATGGCTAGCTTTAATGTCTCATGAAATTTTCATGAGCAGTTTAATAATAATTGTTAAAAATAAGTGAGTGAATTAAGTGAATATAAGTGGGACTTATGATTATAAGTGAGCTTTTCAACAATAATTATGTGCTATAAAATATGTCTACATAAAATAATTTCAAAAAACCTTTTTTGGTAACTTACAACCTTAAAGTTTTGCTAAGTTAAAATTGAATAATAGATATTCATTAAATGTCTAGATCATTTCCAAATAAGATAGAATGCTGAAACATTGATTACTGAACATAGGTTTAAACTTATCCACTTTTGGTTTATTACAGAAGAACTAAATATACTCAGGTCTGTTGGCAAACATGTCCTGAGTCACATTGAAAAGCTGTACTATGAGGAAGCACATGCTTCTAGAGATTACAAAATGGTGTTAATCTACAGAATAATGGTATGTGACAGTCAATTCACATTAAAGATCAAAGGAGTTAAGAATTCTAATTCATATATTGCAAATGAAAACTACTAGAAATAATAAGGGGAACAATTTTGTATGTGAAATATACAAGAAAAATAAGGGTTTGGGGGAGGTGGGGTAGGGAAAATTACAAGATATAAGGGTATGGTTTTTTGTTGATTGTTGAGGGAAAAAGAGAGTAATTTTTGCCTTAAAGTAGAATGGCAGATTGTTTTAGAATGAAAAAGAATAAAGGGCAAAACCTGAATAGGTATAGAAAGTTAAGAAGAGAGAGAGATTCCATGACCTATTTGAAGTAAAAAAAGAAAAAAGAGAGAGAGAGAGAGAGCAAGAGAGAATCTGGTGTGATCAAACCAACTAAAATGAAATTAATTTATTATAAGTGTTTTTAAAATAAGTCTTAATATCAAAGTTATACTAATACAAAACTATAATTTGGTCTTCTCTTTTAAAACTATAGGATTTCTTTGGATTGTTGATAAGAAACTATGAAAGGGATTATTTACCTTTTAAGTGATCTGTGTAAGGAGAAAAAAAGAGATTCTGTGTTTTATCAAGAAAATTTCTGTGTTGCATGTTGTCTTGTATTAGGTCTTTTGATTACTTAAGAACTTAGTCTTCTCAATATTAAAATACCTAAGGTTTTTGTTTTGTTTTGTTTTGTTTTGAGACAGAGTCTCACTGTGTTGCCTGGGCTAGAGTGCCATGGTGTTAGCCTAGCTCACAGCAACCTCAGACTCCTGGGCTCAAGCGATCCTTCTGTCTCAGCTTCCCAAGTAGCTGGGACTACAGGCATGCACCACTATGCCCGGCTAATTTATATATATATGTTTTTAGTTAGCCAATTAATTTCTTTCTATTTTTAGTAGAGACGGGGGTCTCGATCTTCCTCAGGCTGGTTTCGAACTCCTGACCTTGAGCCATCCACCTGCCTCAGCCTCCCAGAGTGCTAGGATTACAGGCGTGAGCCACTATACCCGGCCATGTTTTTTTGAACTATGTATCTTTTCTGCATTTGCCTTTGAAACTTTTTGTCACTTTGGTATTTTTTCATAATGATCTGTGATCCTGTTAAATCAAGTGTTTTAAACCTTTGACATTTTTTTAAAAACTTCCCCAAATCAAATTCTAAATTGTCTTTTTCTTGACTTCCAGTTAACTTTGGGATTTTCGAGATGGAATCCTTGAACATCTCAAAAGAATTTGTCCTTTCATCATATAAAAATAGAGATATTAAACTAATTAGACTTATTTTATATGTTAAATTATATGGGAAACATTGTCAAATGATAAGTGATGTTAAACCTGAGTGTTCCAGAAATTGTATGAAATTCCTAAAAATCTGATATGTCCTGGCAAAATGTTACCAGTCATAATTCTGATTATTGTGTTAAAATGTTATATATCAGAGAAATAATGAAATTTCTGTGTCAATTATATCATAATGAAATCTCATCAGATTTTAAACCATGGCCATTTTAAGTCTTGTAACCCACAAAAGTTAATTATTTTATTCTGATACTTTCCTGAAAGCTTTTGCAAGCAACTATAAACTATAATCCTAAAGTGTTTCATCTTCAAGGAGATTTATGGAAAGGACTCTGACAAGTATAGGTTTCTAACAAATTTTGGATTATACCATTGGACTGGGTAAGAATTTTCAGAACTGAAATGAAACTGATGGGTTCATGAAACTGCTAACTCAGATCAAGTAGAATAAGAATTAATTACCTGGGACTGAAGGAATAAACTGACGAGGATAATTTTTTATGACTTTTTATTTAAAACATTGTTTCTTTAATGTTTGTTTTCCAGATTTAAGGAAACTTATTTTATTTTGAGACAGTGTCTCACTCTGTTGCTGGGGCTAGAGTGCAACGGTGTGATCACAGCTCACAGCAACTTCACATTCCTGGGCTCAAGTAATCCTCCTGCCTCAGCCCTTCGAGAAGCTGGGACTACAGGCACACACCACCATACCTAACTAATTTTTCTCTTTTCTGTAGAGACATGGTCTCACTTTATTGCTCAGGCTGGTCTCAAACTCCTGGCCTCAAGCAATCCTCCCAGCCCAGCCTCCCAAAGTGGTAGGATTACAGGCATGAGCCACCATGTCCAGCCAAGAAAACTTTTCTTTTCTCTTAAACTATCTATAGCTTATAGCAAATTTGATAAAGTATACTTTTGTGAACAAAAATTGAAATGTTTACTTTTTTTCCCTATCTGATCCTTCCAGAATTATAAAACTATTCGTGAGTATTCTTATTTTTATGGCGATATAGTTGTTTGCATAAGTTCAATAACAATCTTCTCTTGTTGTAACAGGACATAATTGGAAACACTGGTTAAATTACCAAGGCTTTTACTGGAATGTCATATTTTCAGCTATGACCAGGAAGCTTTAAGGAACTAAGGTTGACTTTATGGAGCCAATGCTATAACTGGCCGGGCTTAAAAGGGTTTCCATCCTTGTAGCCCTGCAAGCTGAAGCTGGAAGACTTGATATAGACTACAGAGAAATCATCACAACAGCTTATATATAAACAACCTTCATGCCTGTTGCTATATGGATTACTCTGAAAATTCACTGGAATACCTGCTACAAACTGCAAACCAAAAAATCTGCCAGATTTTCCCTATTCTACCCGAAAATGGTTTGGGACCAACATCTAGAAATCATCTTGACTGCCCTGGGGACTCAGAGAACGAATTTATAGTTTGCTCTAGCCCTGCAGTCCTCAACCCCCAGGGCTCCATGCACACCTGTCCCCCACCCCAGTCCAGGGAAAAATTGTCTTTCATGAAACTTAGGAAGGGGAGCGCCACAGCACGAGGTGAGCGGCAGGTGAGCCAGCGAAGCCTCATCTGTATTTACAGCCGCTCCTCATTGTTCACATCACTGAAACTTCATCTGTATATTTTTTTGAGACAGAGTCTCACTCTGTTGTCTGGGCTAGAGTGCCATGGTGTAAGCCTAGCTCACAGCAACCTCAAACTCTTGGGCTCAAGCAATCCTTCTGCCTCAGCCTCCGGAGTAGCTGGGACTACAGGCATGCACCACTATGCCCGGCTAATTTTTTGTATATATTTTTAGTTGGCCAATTAATTTCTGTCCATTTTTAGTAGAGACAGGGTCTCGCTCTTGCTCAGGCTGGTTTCAAACTCCTGACCTTGAGCGATCCTCCTGCCTCGGCCTCTCAGTGCTAGGATTATAGGTGTGAGCCACCGCCTGGCCTGTGGCTTATCTTTTAATTTTGATCATGATACCTGTAATTTTATTGCAGTCAGTTTAAGCAGTCTTTTCTGTTGTTTGATGATTATTTATTTAATGAGTGAAAAAGTAAGAGGACATAGGAGAGACATACTTTAAAGATGGGAATATGGTTTTCGTCAGTTCTTCAGATTTAATTTGGATTTAAAAAATTTTGACTTTGTGAAATTCTTCTAGATATTACCCTGTAAGAATTTAGTACAGGCATGTACTTTACACATTTTTATAACTCTTTATATGTTATTCAGAAATTAAACTAGAATCCTTCAACTTATCAGACTTAGTCTCCTCTTTCTACCTCCTCAGAAGTTCCCATATTGTGACTGATTTGCTGAGAACACTGTAATTCCTACCTGTGGTTGCAGAGATGGCCAAAATCTTCATCATGATGTAGAGTCAAAATTAAATTTTATCTGCAGCATAGGCCTAGCAGTTCAGATGGGTTGAAAGGTGTGTAGTTGTGTTTATACATGATTATTTATTTACTATTTTTAGCCTTGATTTTGCTAAAGCAGTGACTCTCAACTGGGAGTGATTTTGCCCTTGAAGGGACATTTTTGGCCGTGTCTGGAGACATTCTTGGTTGTCACAATCAGCAAGGTGTGACTGGAATTTAATTTTGGGAAGGACTACTGGAATCTAGTGGATAGAGACCAAGGTAACTGCTAAAAATCCTACAATGCACAGAATAGCCTCTCCCATCAAAGCATCATCCAGACCAAAGTAGTAGTGCTGAGGTTGGGAAACCTTGTGTAGCTTTGGTATCTTTTAAAAATGATTTGCAGTTTTTCTCTTCCCTTGTAAGAGTGAGTGGGAAGCCTCATTATTTCTTTTCTTCATATCTTAGGTTGTTTCTTGAATAGTCAGAGGGGTATTTGTCCCCTTGTTCATAGACCTAATTTTTAAAGATAAATTTAATTTAGAATCCCCCAATGCTCTTTAGTATAAATGCTATGAAGATTTTTGTTTCTTTTTTTCTTCCTAGGGAGTAACTATGATGAGGACTTTTGTTTTTTCCTCAAACTGGCTTCCATGACTGTTTTGAAGGTGAATCACATTTTGGATTGCATGAATTTTTAACTTATTTAGACCTATTGGCAAATATATTTACTTTCTATGACATAAAGAGTTATGGAAAGCTTGATCCACAGCGAACATCAATGTGGGATTTTAGATGTTAAACAAACATATTGATCATGATCTGATATACCTCAATGGGTTTTTTATTCATATATATATATATGTGTGTGTGTGTGTATATATATATGTAGGCATCACTATGCCTGGCTAATTTTTTGTAGATATGGGGTCTTGCTATGTTGGCCAGGCTGATATTCATACATATTTTACTTATTCATACATATTTTACTCTAATGGAAATTGTTTTTAAAAACCAACCTCATTTAAAAAATTATTATTTAGGCCAGGCGTGGTGGCTCACGCCTGTAATCCTAGCACTCTGGGAGGCCGAGGCGGGTGGATCGCTCAAGGTTAGGAGTTCGAAACCAGCCTGAGCAAGAGTGAGACCCTGTCTCTACTAAAAAATAGAAAGAAATTAATTGGCCAACTAAAAATATATGTAGAAAAAAAATTAGCCGGGCATGGTGGCACATGCCTGTAGTCCCAGCTACTTGGGAGGCTGAGGCAGAAGGATTGCTTGAGCCCAGGAGTTTGAGGTTTCTGTGAGCTAGGTTGACGCCACAGCACTCTAGCCCAGGCAACAGAGTGAGGCTCTGTCTCAAACAAACAAACAAACAAATAAATAAATAAAATAAAATAAAATAAAAAATTATTATTTGTTGAGTATGTGTTATGTGGCAGGCATTTTTGTTAGTATTAGAGATACAGTGATGAATGAAATAAACAGAATCCCTGCCAAAAGGAGCTACATATTCTAGAAGGGGACAGATGATGAGTGTTCAATCAAGTTAAAATAACTTCAGATCTTGATAAGAACTGTGTAGACAATGGCTGGGCACCATGGCTCAAGCCTGTAATCCTAGCGCGTTGTCAGGCTGAGGCAAGGAGGGAGGATTGCTTGAGGTCAGGATTTGATACCTATCTGAGTAAAAGCAAGACCCTGTCTCTACAAAAAATGGAAAAAATTAGCTAGGCACAGTGGCACATGACTGTAGTTCCAGGTACTCAGGAGGCTGGGGCAGGAGAATCACTTGAGCCCAGGAGTTTGAGGTTGCTGTGGGCTATGATGACGCCATTGCACTCTGGCCAGGGTGACAGAAAGAGCCTGTCTGAAGAAAAAAAAGAACTACGTAAGCAATAAAGTAACAGTACTAGGGACGAAGGGCCTATTTTGTTTAGAATAGTCAGGAGGGTCTCTGAAGAGGAATCATTCATACTTGTCTGTTCAAAGAATCAACTTTTGGTTTTGTTTTTGCTCTTAAAGTTGTTTCTTTTCTCTATTTCATTAATAATGTTCTTATTTTGTTTCCTTCCTTCTGCTTTCATTAGGTTTAATTTCCTCGTCTTCTCTAATTTCTTTTTGTCTTTAAAATTTTTTTATTGATACATAATAGATACACATAGTTTTGAGGTGCATGGGATAATTAATATATTCATATAATTTGTAAATATCAAACTGGTATAATTGGGATATCCATCACCTTAAGTATTTGTTTTTTTCTTTATGCTAGAAACATTCAAATTATTCTCTTCTATATATTTTGAATTATACAGTAGATTATTTTAAACTATTGTCACTCTACTGATCTATCAAACACTAGATCTTATTTCTTGTATCATGCTGGATATTTGTACCCATTAATCAACCTCTCTTCATCTCTCCCTCTTCCCTACTCTTCCCTGCTTCTGGTATCTCTAATTTCTTGAGAAGAAAATTTATATCATTGATTTTCACCCTTTATTTTTTTAAACATGTTCATTTAAGGCTATGAATTTCTCTCTAAGCATAAATTTAGCAATATCACAAGTTTGTAAAAACTCAACTTTGTTGTATAATTTAAATACAATAAAATTCACATATTTTACATATGTATGTCACTTGACTGTTGTTGTGTGTTCCCCAACCCCTGGCCATAGACCAGTACTGGTCAGTAGCCTATTAGGGACTGGGCCACACAGTTCCTTCCCAACCTCCTGGGGGGAAAAATGGTCTTCCTTGAAACTGGTCCCTGGTGCCAAAAAGGTTGGGGACTGCTGGTATACCATGTATTTGCTATCCTGATAAAGAGAATATCCCAAACATTTCTGGGAACTTTCTAATCCCTTTAAAGTTGTTTTTTTCAGGCAACCACTGAACTGATGTCTGTAATTATAGATTAACTTTGCCTGTTCTAGAATTTCATAAATGAAAATATATTACGTATTCTTTTGCATATGGTATTGCTGTATCTTCCTTGTATAGTGACCTCTTCGTCATTGTGAAACATCCCTTTTTATTACTAGTAAAGCTTTTTACCCTAAAGTCCACTTTACCTGAAATTATTAATAGTATAGATATACCAGCTTTTGGTTAGTATATCTTAGAGCTTATACTTTACTTCTAACTTTTTGTATTAAGTTGTGTTGCTTGCTAGCATCATAGTTGGATTTTGAGCTTTTTAATTCAGTTAACCATTGTAGTCTTTTAATTGGAATATTTAATTATTTATATTTAATATAATTATTGATATAATTGTGTTAAAATTTGTCCATCTTACTCTGTTTTCCATTTAATCCTTGTTCTTTTTCTTTTCCTGCCCTTTTTTGGATTAATCAAGTTGATTATTTTGAAAAAAATGATTCAGTTTTCTCCCTACTGGCTTGTTATTTATATAATCTTTACTATATGTTTAGTGGTTATCCTGGATTGCAGTATGTATCCTTGTCTAATGTAAGTTATTGTTTTTATTATTTCCCCAACTGTATTAGGACCATAGAACACTTTAATGCCATTTACGTTTTTTCTACCTTTTATGTTATCTTATGCATTTTAATTCTACATAAATTTTAAATGCCACAAAATGTTATTTTTATATAGTCAGTATTCATTTGTGTTTTCCACACATACACTCTTTTGTTCTTCATTCCTTTCCTCATTTCTGTTTTCAGTCTGTCTAAGGGATTACTTTAATAATCAGTATTACTTTAATAATTAGTATTACTGTGAATTTCCTGGCAACAAATTCAATTCTGTGTTTTTGTTTGTCTGAAAATACCTTTATTTTTACTTGATTTTTGAAGGATATATTAGCTGGCACAAAAAAATCTAGGTTGCCGCTTCTTTCTTTGTTTTCTTTCTTTCCTTTCTTTCCTTCCCTTCCTTCCCTTCCTTCCTTCCTTCCTTCTTTTGTTCCTTTTTTTTTTTTAACAGAGTCTCGCTCTGTTGCCCGGGCTGGGCCTCAGCCTAGCTCACAGCAACCTCCAACTCCTGGGCTTAAGCGATCCTCCTGCATCAGCCTCCCAAGTAGCTGGGACTACAGGTGTGCACCACCACCCCTGGCTAATTTTTTCTATTTTTAGTAGAGACAGGGTGTCACTGTTGCTCAGAGCTGGTCTCCGATTCCTCCCACCTTGGCCTCCCAGAGTGCTATGATTACAAGCGTGAGCCACAGCACCTGGCCTGTTTTCTTTCTATACTAGAAATTATCCACTGTCTTCTATCATCTTTCATGTCTCAAAAGTCCATTGTCATTCTTATTGTTGCTCCTTGAAGGGAATGTGCTCTCCCCCACCCATTACTACTTTTAAGATTTTCTCTTTGTTATTGGTTTTCAACAGTTTTGCTATAGCTCTCTAGTGATAGTTTTTTTATTTACCATACCTGGTATTCACAAATTTTGTTGATTCTAGATATTATATATTTTGTTTCTAGAATTTCTATTTTATTTTATATATTCTAATTTAGTGACATCTTTTTTCTCCATTTCTTTCTTGTTTCTTGTATGTTTTATCAGAGTTTTGTTTATGTTTTGAGTATCTGGATCACCTGTGCTTGTGGTTCTGTTGTCTGTTTTTCTCTCTTAGTTTTTGATCACTTGGTGTTGTCTCTTGGCACAACTGGTAATGTCTCACTGAATGCTTGATATTATATATAAAAATTATAGAGACTATGGACTGTATCTTTAGTGGGTGATATCATTAGAGAGGATTTCTCTTTCCTCTTCTAGGCAAATAGAGTGAGACTAATCCAGCTGGACAGAGCTGAATAGAGATTGGATTTTAGTTTATAAGGCTTTGTCTACTTCTGGTACACTCTTGCTCCTAGGGTATAGCCATCCAAGAGTTTCTGACTGAGATCCTAGGTGTTCAGTGAGCCCATCTGTTCTACTGAGTTCTAAATTCTAGTTCTTCTCTCCTCTGCACCTTGAGATTATAGAAATACCTGCTCTGCTTTTCAGTGGCTTTCTGTTTAGCTTCTTAGCTTCCCATCTCACTCAGCTTTAGGATGAAGCAAATGACTTGAACAGAAAATGTACTTAGTTTTTGGCTCAGTTCTATCTTTCCTTTCTCAGCAGGATCTTGGTTCCTCTTGTCTCCAATTTTTGTCTTTTTAGTCCCATGAAACTGTCAAAACCTCTTCTGGTTTCTTTGCCTCTTCGTAAGATTTCTCTGTTTGGGTGATTTAGATTCTTACCTTCTTGCCCCAGCACCTGGACTTGGCAAAAAAGGAAAGAAGTGGCTATAGGATGTTGGCACAACTCTTCTTGATTTCTCTTTCTGTGGAATCTTGTCCCTTCAACTCTGATTGTCCCAGCATCTTTTCAGTACCTTTAAAAGTTTTGTTTTTTTTTTTTTTTAATTTGAAAATGAATTTCTAGTTCTTGGTACAAGCATCGTTTTGTTTTAAGGTATACCATTTTAGCTGGAAGCAAAAGCACTTAGCTAGCTTTTAAAAAATACATGTTTTTATTGAAATGTAATTCATATACCATAAAATCCACCATTTAAAAGTGTCCAATTCAGTGATTTTAATATATTCACAAGATTGTACATCTACCACCACTATCACCAACCACTGTCTAATTCCAAAACGTTTTCATCACCCCCAAAAGAAACTCTATTACCCATAAGCAATCACTCCTATTACTACCTTCCCCCAGCCCCTGATAACCACTAGTCTACTGTTCTGGGCATTTTGTATACATAGAGTCATACAATGTGTGGCCTTTTGTGTCTGGCATCTTTCTCTTAGCATAATGACTGAGCCAACTTTTTTTGTGTGTGTGGTAAAATATACATAACATAAAATTAACATTTTAACGTTTTTTAAAAAAAACACCCAAAAAACAGGATCTTGCTTTGTTGCTCAGGCTGGAGTACAGTGGCACAAGCATAGCACAATGCAACTCCTGGACTCAAGTGATCCTCCTGCCTCAGCCTCCTGAGTAGCTGGGACTAGAGGCGTGTACTACCACACCTGGCTAATTTTTTTATTATTTTGTAGAGACAGGGTCTCACTATGTCACCCAGGCTGGTCTCAAGCAATTCTCCTGCCTCAGTCTCTCAAAGTCCTGGGATTACAAGCGTGAGCTGTTGCATTTGGCCTCAAAGAAATATTTATATGTAACAAGTAGCCAAAAGAAAAATACAAAATGGTGTGCATTCACTGATTACTAGTATAAAATATGCAAATGTGTATTAACAAATGTGGAAAAATTGAAATCTAAGTGCTTGTTTAATTTTATTTTCTGCTAAAACTTTTAAATGAAAAAAATGTGCATTTTTTACTATGGAAAATTTCCAACATGATCAAAAATAGAAACAATGGTAAAATGAACTCTGTTCCCGTTACTCTAATTCAGTAGTTGTGAATACAGAGCCAGTATGGTTTCATCTGTTCCCCCAAACATTGTATTATTTGGAAGCTGATCTTTATCATTATAACATTATATCTATAAATACTTCAGAGTGTATTTACTATATTCTCTAAAATATAAAGTCTTCAAAAAGAAGGCAACAGGCCAGGTGTGGTGACGTACCGATAGTTCCTGCTACCCGGGAGGCAGTGGCTGGAAGATCACTTGAGACCAGGGGTTTGAGCCCAGGCTGGGCAACATAGCAAGATGCCATCTCTTAAAAACAGCATCAATAAAATGCAATACCATTATCTCACTTTAATTTTTAAAGAACTGTAGTTATATCAACTATTCAGATAATCCTCAATTATCTTAAAAATTATTTCAACCATTACTTTATTTAAATCCCCACAAGGCCAACTTTTAGTTGATATGTCTTTTAAATCTCTTTAATGTATAAGCTTTCCCTCCCTCTTTTTCATTTTCTTTTTTTCCTTGCAATTTACTTCTAGAAGAAAAGGATTCATTTGTGTAGTTTTGCACTCTAGATTTTGCTGATTGCATTCCTGTGATCTTGTTTAACATAGTCCTTGGCCTCTGTATTTCTGTAAAGTGGGAGTGAGATCTGAAGGTGTGTTCAGCTTCCAGTGCAAAGTTTTGGGCACGTATACATTGTAGGTTGTGGAGTATACATCCTATTGCATCACATCAGGAGAAACATGGGGAGACTTGGAGTCCACTGATCTTTTTTACACAGGAGGAGGAGGAAGAAGAGATGGAACAGCTGAAGAAAGGGCCCTGGAAGTATTTGTACCTTATGCCCTCATTGAGTAAAATGTAGGAGTTTTTCTTTCCAAGCTACTTGTTTGCCTAGTCAAATTTGTGGCGTTTATAGGTGGTGTTTATAGCTCATTCCCAAGAAGCTTATGTAAGTGTTCCATAGTGTTTATATAGCTCTGGCAATTACTGCTCACAGCTGGCTTATGTGAAGGGGAAAGTTCAGAGGTATTTGTACCTGGGTCTGATTGTGTGATCCTGAATTAGGGCAATATTGCCATTGACTTTTAATCCATGCAGATACTTACTTGCAATTTTTTTTTTTTGAGACAGTCTTGTTCTGTTGCCCCAGCTAGAGTGCAGTGGCGTCATCGTAGCTCACTGCAACCTCAAATTCCTAGGCTCAAGCGCTTCTCTGCCTCAGCCACCTGAACAGCTGAGACTACAGGCATGTGCCACTGCATCCGCTAATATTTTCTATTTTTAGTAGAGACGGGGTCTTTTGCTCAGGTTGGTCTCAAACTCTTGACCTCAAGTAATCTTCCCACCTTGGCTTCCCAGAGTGCTAGGATTACAGGCATGAGCCATAGCACCTGGCCTACATTTGTTGTCTATCAAAAGCACATGTCTCTTTACCTCATTGTTGAACTTTTTCTCTTTTTTTCTCAGTAGCCGTTAGTGGGTTATATTCTAGAATTTTAGGCAGGACTATTTTTTAAAAGTTAAATTATTTTACCTAGGCCGTGAATTTGTAATATTCAGTATTCAGAAGATATAAAAGAGCATATAGTGCAAAGTTACATTTTAACTTAGGGACAATTTAATTATAGTATTTCTGAAATAATAGTTTTATTATTAAGAATAGTTTATTAAAGATATGGCATATATTGTAACATTATGTAAAAACCAGAAAATTCATAATCTTCATGAAATAGCAAAGAAGCACTTGAAAAACACCGATTTACATGACAGTGATCTTAAATATTAGCACATCTATAAACTAAAGCCCTTTAACAAGCGAAAGGTAATTGTTGTACCTAGAAGCTGAGGATTCATTCAAAGAATGCTAGGTGTTAAGGAGCTGGCTTATACCTATACATCTGTATAAAGCACACGGGGAAACCTGTGTCTGAAGTAAATGTGCATGAGAATTATGTATACTGTGTCTGATTATTTTTAACTTGCTACTGCGCTTGGCCACATTCAACCCATGCCAGATAGTAGTTCACAGGCAGGACTCATAACTTGGAATGAATGTTTGATAGTGAATCTGGTCTGTGATATTGAAAGGTCAGCAGGTTCTGTTCTTTCTACTCCCAGGAACGGCCCACTCTGTGAGGCAGAAGCCAGAACAAGGAAATATAAAAGTTGGCCAAAAAATTCCCACTGCCCAACAAAGCAATTTCAAGCCCCTTGGCTTTTATTCAAGACCTGCCCTCTATACTCTGATTCTGTCCTATCTGCCTACTCTCTAACCTTGCCTCCAACTGTTTCTCCAACTGGTTGCTCAATAAATTTGCTTGTGAAATAGAAACAAAACAAAATGAAACAAAACAGACTAGGAGAGCATCAAAGGTCATTATTAGAACCAGGCCAGAGGGCCCAGCAAACACTAAGTTGAAGTGTGCCATCCCAGCTCCCAAGTGTAGTTGGTATGTAGGCCAAGCTGCAGTGTTGGTAGAAGTGGTCATTTAGCATTGGATATGCCCTTTGGGGGAATTTGCTGTCCAGCCAGGTGTTTATTTGGGAGGAGGAATTTGATGGCCTCCCCTTTTAGGAGGGAGGAATTCAGGGCTGTGAGTTAGGTGGAAGGTGACAGCAGTATTATATGAAAATGCTATGAAATGAAGAAAACAGTAAGGCAACTGAGAAATCACTCAACTCCATCACCCACCACTACACATGCACACACACACACAAGAAGAAAATGCTTTGGAAGTATTAGCTCTTTGTGGGGGGGATGTGGATGGGGACAGCTAGTTAGATTTGGAGCTCTACTTTGAAGCTTCTGTTTTAGCTCTCATGTCTGACTGGGCACACAAGCAGTGGTACCTTGTTTCCTCAGCAGATAGAACATGTTCATGAGCTGAGGCTCACAGTGCATTCCTAATGCTTCTTGCTACCCTTGGGCTCTGCTTTCTTTGAGAGGCCTTTATAAAAGGCCTACTGCAGATCCAGTGGCAATGGAGAAGAGAGTGTGGTGTTTTAACCTCTTCCTCATGTTAATGGTATTGCAATATCCCATCATGAGCATTTCTTGTCTGATGCCTGCCTTGGCCATTTCCCCTTTGCTTTTCAAGCAAAGGCTGTCTACCTGGAAGGTGCTGCCAGTGCTGCTGTAGGAGAGTGAACCACCCTGGGCCATCCACTTGTGAGTGGTTGCTTACACGCATCCACCCCCCCCCAACTTTTACAATAACTGCATTAGCCTCCCCTCTCCACCCAAACGATAGGACAGTGGAAAGTAGAATACTAGGAAGAGGAGGCCTTGGGATAGTCTTCCTCAGGACAGGGGTTGACTTCTATACCAGCATCCAGAGAAGTATCCTCACCTAAGAAGATCCTCACCTAAGTCTGCTTGGACAAGGAGCTCCTGGAAAGAGACAGGGAAGTGGCTGTTGGGTTGGTAAACTGCTGCTGCTTTGCTTACTTCATTTTAGCCAATATTGAATTACATATATTTTCCCAACCATTCTATCTTGTTTAAGGCTCTGTGCCTTTTGGCTATGCTCCTGTACCCACCTAGAATATTCTTTCCTTCCTCCTTTATTAGCTGGTGGCTCCTCATTCTGTTAGACCAAACCGAGGTCTCATTTTTCCCAAGGAATCACCTCTATGCCCAGCCCAAGGTAAGGCTGGTTTAGGTGTCTTTCCCCTAAGTGGTGGTGTTCTTAGGCACCCACCCTACTGCGTATGTGTTTCCCATGTGGTCCATTCCACTGTGCCTTGGCACCGGGCCTGATATGTAGTAGATACTCAAATGAGTGTTAGGCTAAACTGAAAGCAGGGAGCAGGAGAGGCAATAGTGGCTAGTTTGTGGTAGTCTCATGTGGAGAAGTTTAAAATGAAAGTGTAGTCTATAACCTAATGGGGTGTGTGTGTATGTAAGAAACGGTCATTTTCTGACAACAAAATGAAGTTGCACATGTCATTTCTCCTTCCCTCTTTGCTTTGTAGTTTCTGATCTTTGGAAGGCAGCTATGCTCACCACTATACCACCAACGCCGCTCGTGTAATTTCTGATCTTTGATGAGGATATATAATTGAGGTTTGAGTCCTCCACCCAAATAAATATTGCCACCCAGCATGGCTGACCAAGGCCCCAGAACTTTATGTTCTCCTAGACCATTCATTGTGGTTGGGAGTATGGAGTTCCATGGAGTTAGGCAGACCAGTGTTTGAGAAATAATATCTTCCATGAGAGAGCTACTGAATCCCTATTTTACAGATATGAGAACTGTGGCTCAGAGAATTTGGGTCGATGAACAGAGACTACAGGATTCGGAGCCAGGACTGTTTGACTGCAAAGCCCATGCTCATAGGCAGGTCTTTTAAATTTTTAGGGATTAAATGTCTCATATTTAGAAGGAAGGGAGCAAAACTCACCTAGTAGAGTTATTATAAGAGAGAAAAGAGATGATACAAAAAACTAAAATCATACTTTGTACCTCGAATAGTAGAAGTCATAGTAAAAGAGGCAACTGTTTTATATATAGTGTTTACTATATGCCAGGCATTGTTTTAGTTCTTTATTTATGCTGCCTCATATAGTTATCACCACAACTCTTTGAAGTTACTACAGTTGTTCCCTTTTTATAACTTATGAATAGAACTGCTAGAGTTCACACCCCAGCAGCTGGCTCCACTGTCCCCACTGATCCCCCTATACCCTGTTTCTAACTCTATGCTGTTCTAGAATGTGACATCAATATGAAAGGGATCATAAGGAACCTGGAATGGTAATATGGTAAGGAAGAGGCTGTACTGAGCTACAGAAGGTGAGCAGTAACAGAATGTCTCAGATACTCCCAATTCTCTGATTCAGCTACTGACTGGTGAGACGGCCCATTTGTTATTTGTTAGTGGTGGCTTAGTGCATAGGATGATGATCTATGGTACATCTTTCTTTCAGCTTAAGGACATCAGCTTACTAGTTCACTCATCAAGACTCAAGACTTAATGATAACCCTACCTGTATTTATCAAAGCCTAGGGTTTTGTGGGTTTTGTTTTTTGGAGACAAGATCTATCTCTGTTACCTGGGCCAGAGTGCAAGTGGTGTCATCGTAGCTTACTACAACCTAAAACTCTTGGGCTCAATCGATCCTCCTGCCTCAGTCTCTAGAGTAGCTGGGACCACAGGTGCATACCACCATGCCCAGCTAATTTTTCTATTGTTTGTAGAGACAGCGTCTTGTTCTTGCTTAGGCTGATCTCCAACTCCTGGCCTCCAGCAATGCTCCCACCTCAGCCTCTCAAAGTGCTGGGATTACAGGAATGAGCCATTGCATCTGAGCCCTCTAGGATTGAATTTAATATCAAGTAGACACTTTAGTCCATATTGATATTTAAAAATTGTTGAATAAATAAATGGAACACATATCCCTTACAGAAAAATTTCAAATAATAGATGTAAAGTGGTTTACAATAAAGTTTGACATCTTATTACGGTTTAAAAAAAAAAAAAATAGATGTAGAAGGAAAGATGGAAATATAAAACTACCACTAAAATGCCACAGTAATAATTGCTCCAGGCAAGATCCACTGATGAACATTAAAATTAGTGGATGAAACTTTTAAGAAAGAATATTTCTCCCAGAAAAATGGATGGTTTTACCAAAAAGAAAAAAGGATATTTGTATAGCCTCAAAAGTTCTCCCTGCAAATATTTGTTTTTTTGTGGTTTTAACCTATGTCTGCAAATTCTTTGATATTCTGCCTTCTAGGAGATGGAGCTTAATTCTCTTCTCCATGAATATGGGCTGGGCTTAGTGATTTGCTTCTAATGAATAAAATATGGAAAGGGAAAAATAGTAATTTTACAGTGGAGAAACTTGGTAGATACCACTTTAACCAAGTCATGAGGGTGTGTAACTCCTGATAAAATGTGATGTGAAAGGACACTTCACCTCTATGATACTCTTCTCCCAAAACCATAATCTCAATCTAATCATAAGAAAACATCACACAAACCCAAATGGGAGACAGTTTATAACACGTTTGACCTGGGTCGGGTGTTTTTGACTTTTGAAAAAAGTGTCAAAGTCTTGAGAGACAAGAATAGACTGAAAAACTGCCATAGTTTAGGGAACACTAAGGAGACATAACAGTTAAATGCAACGTGGTATCCTGGATGGGATCCTATAATAGAAAAAGAATATTAGTGGAACACTGATGAAATCCAGATCAAGTCTATAGTTTAGTTAAAAGCAAACAAACAAAAAGCCACCAAAGAACCCAATCAAATGAGTCCTTCCTGCCTGAGAGCCAAATGGCATTGTCTAGAGCACCTCAGTTCCAACATTTATTTTCTAGTTTTGAATTCCTCTTACCTTTGGCAAAGACCTTTTTGTTGTGTAGTGCCTGTATCTGGGAGACCTGACGGATTCAGGGACAAGCTTACAGGCCGTGTGGCTCTCAAGGCCTGCCCACCCAGTGAACAGAATGCTACTCAGCAGGCTCAGGAGAGGGGTGTGCATATGGACCCTCCCACTCAAACCCCAGTCCTTTCTGCTGTTTGATGCCACAAATGACATTCCCTCTGCCAGGAATCTCTTCCCTTGTTGTCATCGTCGTGTCCCCCCCCCCTAAAGTTTTACCTTTAGACGTTCTGCTTATCTTTGAAGGCCTCACTTGCATTTAACCTCTCATGTAATTCCTGTGTTGTCGTCACACATAGTAGTGTCTTTTGTATTCCTGTGACCTTACCACAATTATTCTTGGTTTAGTTAATTACTTCTGGCTGAAAAAAAGGTGTCTTAAACCTTTAAGTTTTTTAGGTCTGTTGACCTGCCCCTTCTGTGATATTTAGCCCACCTTGCCATGTTTTGTCTACGTTTGTACATGCTCTGTCTCCCTAAATAGAACGCAAACTCCTTGAAGGGAAGAAGTCTTACAAATATCCCTTGAAGCATCTAGATTACATGGTTTGCAAGTTGAATGTGGATGCTTTTTTCTTCTTCTTCTTTTTTAAATACTAGTCAAGTGTCATAGTGAGAAGGGTGAAAGAGTAGAACAAGGAGTTTGGTCTATAACTGACTGTGAACAATCAATTGAGATAACTCCCTACCTTCACTTCAGATAGCCATGTGAGTGCTTTAAGACATTGAAAAGAGAAGTATTCTTCCTGTTGGCAAAAAAGAGGTGAAGGGACTTGCTTAGAGTCACACAGCTGAGTGTGATCTGTATTTGGAACCTAACTGTTCAGACTGTGTCCCTTTCTGAGCATTCTAAGGCTATGAAGCTTCCTCAATCTGATTATAGTGCTAACCTATAGTAAGAGTGATGCATATCATTTGTACTGGGCCTATTCTGGGCCAGGCTTAGTTCTAGGCATGCACACTATTTAGTCCTCAAACAGCTCTGAAGTGTGGGCATTACTACCCTCATCATATAGATACATCCACTGAAGTTCAGAGAGATATAAGTAATTTGCCTTAGGTTATCAGCTAATAAGTTGCTGAGTTGAGATTTGAACACAGGTATGCCTGGCATCAAAACTCATCCCCCATCCCCTGCCTCCACCCCTGAAATTATCCTCTTTCCCCTTTTTTTTCAGACCCATCCCTGGAAAGCATGTGTGGCACGGAGCATGGCCAGCTGGGGGAAGATGGGCAGCGGCCACCACGGTGCACTTCAACTACCTCATCTCAGTCTGAGCCATCAGAACAGCTTAGGCGCCACCAAGGCAAGAGCCTAGCCTCTGAAGACCCCAAAAAGAAGAGAGCTCAGAAGCCCTCCCACATGAGGAGAAACATACGGTGAGAGGTGTTCTGTTTGTTTTTTTGTTGTTGTTTGTTTGTTTTTGAGACAGAGTCTCACTCTGTTGCCCGGGCTAGAGTGCCGTGGCGTCAGCCTAGCTCATAGCAACCTCAAACTCCTGGGCTCAAGCGATCCTCCTGCCTCAGCCTCTCGAGTAGCTAGGACTACAGGCATATGCCACCATGCCTAGCTAATTTTTTCTATATATTTTTAGTTGGCCAATTAATTTCTTTCTATTTTTAGTAGAGACGGGGTCTCGCTCTTGCTCAGGCTGGTTTCGAACTCCTGACCTCGAGCGATCCTCCTGCCTCAGCCTCCCAGAGAGCTAGGATTACAGGTGTGAGCCACTGTGCCTGGCCTTAAGGTGAGCTGTGTTCTGAATGAGAGGAAAGGGGGAGGAATAGAGGTATTATCTTCATCTTAAGGCTGTTAGTAGCAGGACTGGCTTGGGCAAGAGAGTCCTCTCACCGAAAGAGAAAAGTGCCAGCTGTGTGTTCCCATTAATAGTGAAGCTGTAGCTCAGGACTACTGGGCCTGGGCTGTCAGAGGATGCAGAAGGTCCTTGATCACCTCTGGGGAGTATCCCACTCTCTGGAAGTCCTGGGTAGCAGCCCAAGGATGATCAGTGTTCTGAATTGGACTTTATGTTTGTTCTTTTGTTTTTGCTTGTGTCTCAAAATGAGGAGATTTTGAAAAGTTGAGTTCTCATCTTCTTAGAACTCAACTTCAGATGGTGGGGGACTGTCTGGCCCCAAATAGGGCTTCTTCCTTGAGCCAAACAATGAGCAAATGTGAACTTCCTTAACTATCCAAATCTATCCAAAACTATCTAGTCATTCCTTCTATCAAATAACAACTTGTACCTTTGAAAGGAGGAGATGAATGATATCTTTTTCTCCTCCTGCGGCCACTTTTTTTTTTTTAAACATGACAACTTGAAAGTGTTGCTTTAAGATTGGGAATAAGGATGTAGAATCCCTATACTCCTAGTTTCTTTTCCACATGACAACTCTGTTTTTGATACTGCTTTTCAGCTTTGTGAGTATTATACTGTTTTACTCATGATCTGTTATATGCAAAGCTGAACTGGCAGGGGTATCTGTCAGGAAGTTAAATAATACGGAAAGTACGTTAGCCCAGAACAATCCGAGTTTGATATCCTATTTTTTTTTTAATCACCACATAGGTATAGTGGGACTGATGTGGCCTCTCCTCCTCTCACCTCAGTTCTCTGAGATCAGCAATGGTGATTTCCCTCTTTAGCTTGCCATTACATTGCCGAAATCTTAAGCAAACCCAAATGCTCTCTCTTGTTTTAATGTTTAGAAAGCTACTCCGAGAAGACCAATTGGAGCCAGTTACCAAAGCAGCACAGCAGGAAGAGTTGGAAAGAAGGAAGCGCCTGGAGCAGCAGAGAAAAGATTATGCAGCCCCCATCCCCACCCTTCCCCTGGAGTTCCTCCCAGGTAAGCCCTAAAGGTGTTAGGGAAGGCCCAATGCTTCATCATTTTGGGAAATATGTTAGAGCTAAATGTGGTCCTGACATTCCCTGCCATCTTTCTTTTCCTAGAGGAAATTGTCTTAAGAGCAAGTGATGGTCCCCAACTACCTCCTCGGGTCTTGACCCAGGAAGTCATTTGTTTGGATAGTAGCAGTGGCAGTGAGGATGAGAAAAGCAGTCAAGATGGTAAGATCGAGCCAGAGGTACCTCCTCTTTCTCCTGACCCAGTATTTATCCTAAGAGATTGGCTGTACCTTTGAAAAGAATTCAGTTCATCCTTATTCAGTTTGGGGCTTGGCTTTGACAAATTTCCCTGAGTCTCCTTGGTAAATGTAAGTTTTATCTCCTGTCTTAACTGGACGTTGGAAGACAGAAATAAGAAAAATCAAAATTTTTTGAAGTGATGACAAGTTGTAACTTTAAGTTTCTAGCTTTTCTTCTCTGACAATGGGCAATAAATTATCTCCGCTCCCTGGGTTTTTGTTTTGTTTTTTTGCTGTCTCAGAGGTGATTGAACTGAGCTCTGGAGAGGAGGACACTCTGCACATTGTGGACAGTAGTGAGTCTGTCAGTGAGGAGGATGAGGAAGAAGAGAAGGGTGGCACTCATGTAAATGATGTCTTAAACCAGCGTGATGCTCTTGGGCGGGTCCTTGTCAACCTGAACCACCCTCCAGAGGAGGAGAACGTCTTCCTGGCCCCGCAGTTGGCACGGGCTGTGAAACCTCATCAGGTACAGCAAATCTGGACTCTCCTCTCCTTTTCCTTTCTGTTTCCTTGCTGTGGACTTTGCTTGCTGTAGGTTATTAGCATCACAATCTGTGAAGTACTTGTTTGGTACCAAGATCAGCTTGGAAAGGCCTGATCCTTCGAGCAGGATTCCTGATGAATAGGAAGAGACAGGGAACGGGAAGAGATAGGCCTCAGATTGCCCTACTATGTGGGAAGCACTGGATCTCTTGGCCTAATAATTTTGAGTCTTCTGTAGGATCAGCAAGACTAATTGAGACACTCTCTGGAGAGCGGTGCTTTGATTAGGAAGGTATTGTTATTTGTTAGTGGTACCAGGAGAGATGTGGAAGTTAGATGTCAGAGGGACTTTCTAATAGGAGGGAGCAAAGTAGTTTGTGTTGATCCAGAGTGCCTGGAACCAGGACCAGTGAGTGAAAGTTCCATGAAGACAGAGGTTGACTCAGCTTACAGATTCCTTTTTTTTTTTAAATGAATATATCATAGTTATGCATATTTTGGGGGAACATGTGATATTTTGATACATGTATACAGTGTATAATCAAATCAGGATAATTGCGATATCCGTCACCTCAAACATTTATCTTTTCCTTGTTTTGGGAATGTTATGGTTCTTCTCTTCTAGTTATTTTGAAATATACAATAAATTGTTAACCATAATTTCCCTACTATATTATCTGACTACTAGAACTTATTTCTTCTATCTAACTGTATTTTGTACCCATTAACCATCTTCTCTTCATTCCCCATCCCCCTGTTTCTAGCCTCTAGTAACTATCATTCTAATCTTTATCTGTACAAGATCTACTTTTTTAGCTCTCGCATGTGAGTGAGAACTTGTGATATTTCTCTTTCTGTGCCTGGCTTATTTCACTTAATGTAATGAGCTCCAGTTCCCTCCAGTTATTGCAAATGACAGGATTTCATTCTTTTTTGATGGCTGAATAATATTCCATTATATATATATGCTACATTTTCATTATCCATTCATCCATTGATAGACACTTAGGTTGATTCCATATGTTGGCTATTGCAAATAGCTCAGCTTAAGAGCTCTTACCAACAAGAACTTCTTCTTATGGAATGGGCTGCCTTGAGGGGGTGAGCTCCCCAAAGCCAAGGGCAGCCAGGCTGAATGAAAGACCCTGTCACTAATTTAATACAGAATCGTGCATCAGATGGGACATTGTACTATACCAGGGGAATGCTTTTCTGTTTTCTCCACGAAGACTAGACC
>CAUYPO010090204.1:0-21983 GCA_963574435.1 Cheirogaleus major
AAAAAAAAAAAAGACGACGAAATAACTTCAGAGGTAAAGATGACTTTCTCAGACATGGCACATGGACTTTGAGATGTGTGTGTGCAGGAAGAAGAGGGGATATTATAGCTAACATTTATGGAGTACTTACTTTGCACAAGACTGGTTAAGCACATTTTATGTTTTATTTATTTAACCAACAAGCCTATGAGCTAGGTACTGTTCCTATCTCTGCCTTTACTGATGAAGAAATCAAGACTTAGAGATGTTAAATAATTTGACCAGAGTCTCACAGTTAGTAAACTGAGAAGTCCTTATCTGTGGCCAAAGCCCGTGCTCCTAACCTGCACACAGTAACAGCTGTCTCTCCCTCACACGTACATACCTGACGAGGGCATGGTCAGTCAGTCGGCCTTAGTTCTCACTTTCTTTTTACCACTTCTATTCTGTGCATCACACAAAAAGCCACTTGGGCCTTTCTCACAGCACCAACGGAGCATCCGGCCCACGACAATTGCTCATGAAACACTCACTGGCTTCCGATGCAGTGTGGAATGCTCTAAACAATAGGGGTGTGTGTGTGTGTGTGTGTGTGTGTGTGTGTGTGTGTTATTGCTCAATTATCCTTATTGCTCTGCTCCTCGTTTTATGGATAATTGGATCCTGGCTGGAGCAAATCTAAGCAAAGCAACTTTCTATGATTGACAGCAGAACAAGGAGGCCAAAATCAAGACCGTATCCCCCAAATAGGCCTCACGTGCCTTCCCCGTCTCCCCTGTGACCTGCTATTGTGGAGAATTCTTGAGGAGACAAAGCTTCTACATTTCTGTTACGGGGATGAGATTAGGGCAGAAGGAATGAGGCCTGACTGACGAGAGCCGGGCTCTCGGCTTGGAGTGGGTGGGCTCTGTTCCTGACCACTTGGCTCTTCTCTCTGTCCTCCTCAGTGACTCCAAAGTCATTGAAGGGCACCAGGGACATCTCCAGTGTCTACCTGAAGTATGGCTCTAGCCCACCTCCGTCACTGAGACACCATGTGGGGAGACTTGATCGAAAAAGCGTATGTCCAAGCACAACGGAACCTGCCAACTTACACAGGCATTAAAGTCAGGAAATGAGAAAGAGATGAGCTGTATTACTTTCCCTTCAGAACCCAAGATAGTATATTTATATGGTCACCATGAGGTAACGACGTGGAAGAGCTCCAAGGTTTGGCATGATCTAACCTGCAAGGCTGTTTTCTTGTTTTCCGGTCTAGAATCCTCTCCTTGGGGGGGCTGAATGATGTCTGGTGCTAAATGTTTCCAGTTGGAGAACTTCTAGCCTCCCTCTAGAGACACTCCTGAAGAAATTAGTAAGTGCGAGTCTTCTCTTTCATTTCACCTCATTGCCGTTACTTATGTTTTTGGTACCAAGCTAAGCGAGTCCTCGCCTTGGTGGTTTACACCTTTCAAATATTTGCTATTTGTTTCCATGCTCCCCGAAGTCATTTCTGGGTCCCAGCTCTGTGTTTTTGGTTTCTTTAATCTCTCCTCATAAATCAGTCCCTCAGTTCCCTTCATCATTTTTATTGCTTTTCTCTGAACTCTCTCCAATTTGTCTACATATTTCTAGTGCCGGGTGTCTAAATATAATTTGCTGGATTAAAAGCCATAGTTGGAAGGACCTCATCAATTAATCTCCTGCTCTGAATCTTTTCAAAGGGTCCTGGGTATAGTTCTAAATCCAATGACCTGTTTATGCCATCAATGCACATTAAATATCCCCTAGAACAACTTAATATTGTCATGAGGTTGTGTGGTGTGAAACTCCCTTAAAGAAGAGGCTATTTTTTTGTGGTCCTTTGGTACCCTTTGACCAATGAGTAACCAAAGAGGTTACTTCTAAGAAGTTATCCTAAGAAAAATAACTGAAAAGGGGACAAAAGTGTGTGTACAAGATGTTTACTCAAGTATTATTTATAGTAGCAGGAAAATATTGGCAATCACCTAAAAGATTTTTTAAAAGAGTGATTGGGTAAATAGAACTGAAACAGGGCACAAAGATGTATACACAAGGATGTTTAGCCCAGTATTATTTATAGTAGTGGAAAAAATTTTAAACCTAAAAATCCCACGTGGGGTGATTGGTTAAATAAGTGGTGGTCTAGCTCCATATTTATTCACACAGAAAGATGCCTATGGCATATTGAGTTAAAAGAGCATCTTACAAAGAAGGAGCTATAGTGCGATCCCATTTTTATTTAGAAAAATCTCTACCTCTGTGCTCATATATACATGGAAAAACATCTGGAGATAAATATCCTATTAATAAAATATTCACTGTGGTTGTCTCTAAGTGGTGGGCTGAGGGGGATTTCACTTTCAACTCTTATTGTCTGATTCCATCTCAATGAGCCTGGCTACCTTGTAAAATTAGCAAAAACGTTAAATCTTCTATTACATTTTAAATTTAAATTATAACCTAATCAGAATGTATGGAGCTTCTACTATGTGCAAAAGATAAATAAGAGTTGCTTTCCCTGCCTCAGGTAAACATGCAGCTACATGCCGTGCCGTGAGCAGCGCCACGGAGCATGCACAGGAAGTCCGCGGCGGCACCGAGGAGGGAACCATGATGGGGCCTGGGAAGCCCGCGCTGGGCTTGGGAGAGGAGGGGATATTTCAGTCAGATCTTAAAGGACGAGCAGACAAAGTAGAGAGGTGTATTCCCAGTCCACCACACTGCCTCCTGAGTATCCAATTTACTCCTTATTTTAAAGAAAGGAAGAAAAAAAGCTTCCTTCCCAACATATTGTGGATCTAGGCCTCTACTATAAATATACTTAAAATAATTAACTATCTCTGTAACACACATGTATTTAAGTAAAGTTTGTGTTTTTATTATCAACGAAGCAGTTAGGCAATGTATACAACCAGCATTAAGTTGATTTTGCTAACAGCCTATTAAAACTAAGAAAATGAGAAGATCAGAATAAACAGTTCATTGAAAATCAGTTCCAATCAGACTCACCGTAAGGAAATGTCCCTCTTAGAATTGAGCAATAAACATATGACCAGCACCGAGCCAGGCACCGAAATAGCCTCATAAAAATCCCCAGCCCAGCCCTGCCCCACACTCACACCACACATGTGTCCAGCCTGCATCATCATGCCCTGGAGGCTCCTGCCTGTCAACTGAGTGTTGACGTGTCCGCTTTGGTGCCATTGTGAAAGACGGAGTCACATCTGATGTTCCCAACCACTTTCTAGTGTCTTGGCCCTGAGACAGGGCCGTCGATGGAGCTCCAGATGCCAGGATGCACGCAGCGTCGTACAGAGGAACGGTTCTCTGTTGAGAGATGATATTTCTTTCTCCACAAATGACGAGAAAGCAAGGACATGTTTGCTTGCGGACATTCACTCATACCACGTGGAGCTCTGGTTGTTTGCGCAAGCTACTGAAAGCCCTTTGCGTGCTAAGTCCCTGGTCTACCTGCAGAGCATTTTGTTGATCTCTCTCCAAAATAAAGGTCATCACCCTTATCAAACCCAACACCTAAATTCTGAAGCAGCCCAAAAGGATAAGAATAAAGAAACCACTAGAACCCATATTGCTGCACTCCCCTCACAACGGAGACTCAAGGTGTGACATGTTGGTTAAAACACACACACGCACACACTCTTACACATACAACACACGGAACCAAAGAAATAACCACAATATGCTAGAAGAGAATTTTCTTGAATAAAAGGAGGACCAATGTCTACAGGTAGAAAGAGTTCAAGAAGTACTGGGAAAGTATAATGATGTGAATGTATTTAATGTCACAGAACTGTAGCTTAAAAATGGTTATAATGTTCAATTTAATCGGGATGTGGTAAATAGGAGGGTAAGAGAAGTAAATGGAAGGTAAATTTCTCATCTTACAACAGGAGAGAAAAATACAAGTTAAATAATACTTCGAGCTTAAAAATAATATTTATGTAACACCTCTTAGATATGGAAGAGTACATGATCTGGTACATGTGAGATGCAATGAAGGAACAGGTAGCTTCTAGGAGAAGAAAAATAAAATGACAGAAAGTAGGCAGATAGGAAGAAAGGGTCAGAAATAATAAAAGAAACACATTTTAAGTTAAGATAGGTATGTTTATAGCAACACTAATTTTTGTTCTTTACAAAGGGTCTATATAATTTTTAAGCTCAACTTCAATAAAATAATCTTGAAAAGTGGAAAAGAAATGGTTATAATGGTAAGTCTCATATTATGTATATTTTATCACAATAAAAAAGTACCAGAAAAAAACTGATCCTAAATTGGATCTTGATTATACAGGATAAACATATACCATATATAATTCATATGAATATGCATTAAAAACATACTGGAAAAATATTCTACAAAGTGAACAGCTCTTATGCTACGTGTTGAAAGTTCTGGTAATTTTTTTCTTTTTTAGAATCTTCTATATTTTCCAAATTTTGTAGAATAAATATGTCTTTCTTTTATAATCAGAAAAAATGAATGTTATAAAACAAATAATACATACCACTCAAGTCTGTTCCTTCTTCACCATAGCTATATTATTCAGGGTTATCCAGTGAAACAGAACCAACAGGAGAGAGAGAGAGAAAGAAAAAGAGAAAGAGAGAGAAATTCTTTACGGAAATTGACTCACATGATTATGGAGGCTGAGAATTCCCACAATCTGCTCCCTACCAGCTGAGCACCCAGAAAAGCCCGTGGTATAATTCAGCCCAAAATTGGAGTCTGAGAACTGGGGTGGGTAAGGGGGTGGGGGGGTTAGTACCAGTCCAAGTCCAAAGGCCCAAGAAGCAGGAGTGCTGATGTACAAGGGCAGCAAAAGATGTCCCAGCTCAAACAGAAAGAGCAAATTCACCCTTTCTCTGCCTTTTCATCTATTTAGGCCCTCAGTGGATTGACTGGATGGTGCCTGCCCACATTGGTGAGGGTGGATGTCCTTGACTCAGTCTACTGATTCAAATGCTCTTCCAGAAACACCTTCATAGAAACACCCAGAAATAACATTTACCAGTGACCTGAATATTACTTAGCCCGGTCAAGTTGACAAATAAAATTGACCATCACAATAGCACCCAGCAAGACCCACTTGGACAATTTCCACAACTCCCTGACCAGTAAGTAAAACCCTCCACACCTCCCCCACAGGCAGAGACAGAGTTCTTCTGGGGTACAAGGCAGACTCTTACGACCCTTGATATCACGTGCGGCCGTCATCCCCACTCTGGCCTGGTCCTTACCATCCCAAAGCCTCCTCCCTCCCCTGAACCTCGCCTTGTCCCTCAGCTCTGCCCATCCCTCATTATTTTCTTTAGAGGAGCTGAAGGATGGTGCAGATCTGTAGGTATCAGGGATGAAGATGAGTTTGAGGGGTGGAGTTGGGTGGAGGATATAGGGCAGCGACACCTCCAGAAATCTCTGTAGGAAGGGATCCAGGTGGGAATCTAGCTGAAATTAGGGAACTTGTATTGTAGATTTATTTGGAGCAACTTGGGGTGGAGGTGATGGCGATTAGGGGACTTGTAATAAAGTCGTGTTACCTCCCAAGCACATTGTTTTCTATTTTATTGTATATTTATTTGGGATGATGTGGGTTAGCATGAATGGAAATTACTGAGAGTTCTATTCTCAGCAAGCTGCCCTGGTTCACCTCATTTGGCTTCCTGCCGACTCCTAGGGCTCTCACCGCTCAGTTCAGATGCTACTTTCTTTTGAGATTCTTCCCTGACTCTGAGTCTCAATTGCATGCCCCCTTCTGCACTCTGTAACACTCGGGCATGCCTTGATCTGAGAACTTATTACACTCCTCTCTGGCACCTTCTTTGCCCCCCCACCACTTGACTGCAGCTCCTTCAGGACAAGGAACGTCTTCATTCTGCATCCTGAGCATGAAGCACTGTGTCCAGGAAGTGACAAATGCTCAATAATTACTTTTTAAAAAAAGAATCAAATGAATGAGCAAAAAATTAATGCTATGGGTAATTCATCTCAAGAATGTGAGAGGTTTTGGAGAGATAACTGATCTGCTATTCTACACTCTCAGCAACTCTGATAAATAAGCCAAAAGACATAGGCTTTTTATATAGTAAGTTACAGGAAACTAGTGTGTGAATCAGACATCATTGAATGAATTAATGAACTAAGGAGTTAATCTAAAACAAGAGTCAGCACAAAATTTGAAACAAAAAAAAAAGCAAAAACCTATTACTGTTCCATCCCCTTACAGCTGAAGCCACATACCAGACAACAACAACATCGCAGTCTCAAAAGTCTAAGAAAGATCAAGCTGGGCTTTGCCAGTCCCCGTTAAATGATAGCTGTTCCAAGAACAGATAGTGGAAGCATCTGATATTCCTCTCCATGGACCTCTAAATCACCCTATCTTCCTCATGTTCACTCCAGAGCAGCAGCAAAGCCACTGTTAGTTTTTGTCACTTGCAACCAAATTTAATTCTAATTCATACAGCTTCCTAAGGGAAATGAGTCTTGAACAATGAGCGGGAGTTGGCCAAGCATAGAAAGGAAGATGGCGTGTTGTGGAACGGTGAACAGTACAAGCACAGGTGGGAAGTGTGAGCCTGCAGGGTGGGTGTGTGCCACATGACCAGCATGCGCTGCAAGGCAGGGAGAAGCAGGACAGGAGGCTGGAGAACACAGGCAGAACTCAGTCTGAGACAACAGCCTGGATTTTTGTCTTGATTAGGTTGGGAAGCTATAAACAGTTTTTAGACAGGGGAACGGTATATTCGGATTAGCATTTAGAAAGATGGCCCTGGAAACAGAAGGGAATGCCGGGAAGCCAGCTGGTGTCAGATAAGTGGCTCTGCAACAGTCCACATAGCCATGGCCCTGAAATGTACCTGCCCGCCCAGAGCAACACAAGATAAGTCCAGCCCTAGAAGTTATAGATGCCCGGGGAATTTTGTACTGAGTTATTGTGAAGAATTCATATAGCCAACTCCGGTTCTTTATTTGAAAGGATAACACAGAAAGAATAGAATGTCTTACAACTGTCTGGTGTAGCTTGGCCCTAGACAGCAGACCTGCCTCTGACCCAGAAAGCCAACACCCCAAAATAATTGATCCCTAGACCTCTTCCTCATTCTTATGTCCTGAATTGTTTCAGCTTGGATCTGCTTGTCCTTGGTTCTGGGACCCTTGCTGTGGTCTGACAGTCAGCACCCACAACTCGTGCCAGCTCTCTGATGCTGGCCTCTGACCAGCCACTGCCCCATTTCTTTGTTCCCCTTTGCAGCAAAACCTCTCCAAAGACTTTTTAGTACTAATTGTCTCCAATTTCTTTATTTCCATTCTATCTTAAATCTACTCACCACATACCATGAAACTGTTTTTGTCAAGATCACCAATGGCACACATGTTGCTAAATAAAACAATTCATTCTCGGTTCTCATTTTATTTGACTAATCGCCAGCATTTGACACACCTCCTTGTTGATAAGCTTTCTTCGCTTGCCTTTCAAGATCCACAATTTTTGGTTTTCCTCCTCCTTGTCTGATCATCCCTTCTCAGTTTCCTTTGCTGGTGCTTCCTCTTTTTACTTCACCTCTTAAATGTTGCAGTGTGCCAAGCTTGGTCCTTGGTCTTATTCTCTTCTCCATCTACACAAGCAATTGACACTACTGACATTTTGGACCAGGTCATTCTTTGTTGCAGGGGGCTGCTGTGTGCATTGCAGGATACAGAGCAGCATCCCTGGCCTCTACCCACTAAATGCCAGTAGCAATTGCACTCCCCAGTTGCGGCAACCCAAAACGTTTCCAGACTTTGCCAGATATCCCCAGGGGAAAAACCTCTGGTTTAGAACCTACACTCACGGTCTATAGGAAATTCTTCATTAAATGTTTTAGATCTTATTGATCTCTTCCAACGCTGAGGTTTTAAATACTGTCTATATGCCAATGCTTCCCAAATTTATATATACAGTACAGACCTCTCTCCTGAACTCAAAACTAGAATGTTCGAATTTCCCATTGAAACATTTCACTTCCATGTCTAATAGACATCCCAAACTCAACATGCAGTCTTCCTCATCTCAGTTAAGGTGACTCCACCCTTCCAGTTGCTCAGATTAAAAGTCTTAGAGTCATCCCTGACTCCTCTTCTTTTTTTTTTTTTTTTTTGCACCCTGCATCCTGCCAAGAAATCCTATTAACTCTATCTTCAAAATACATCCAGAATAGAGCATTTCTCACCATCTCCACTGCTACTACCGTGATTCAAGTCACCATGACCTCGCACCTGGGTTATTGCAATAGCCTCCTAACTGATCTCTCTGGATATGTCCTTGTGCCTCTACTGTCTCTTCTCTGCAAAGCAGCCAGAGTGAGCCTTGTAAAATATGTCAGATGATTTCACTTCTTGCCCCAAATCTCCCAATGTCTTCTTATCTTGCTCAGAGAAAACTTAAAAGTCTATACAAAAGCCTACACGCCCCCATATCATCTGGCTCCTTGTTACTTTTTGACCTCATAGTCTGCTACTCTTAGTCATCCTCATCTAAGATGAGAAAGCTAAGGTGAGCAGGACTGGAAGGGAAGATCAGACCCCAGACGTCATGTTTGGATGCCATCAAGTCTGGAACTCCAAGGAAGCTCTGGGCTGGAGGTACACACTTGGGAGTTGTTGCCATAAAGATGGTATTCAAAGACATGAGCCTGGAAGAAGGCAGCCAAGGAGTAGATATAAAGAGGGCCTAGGGCTGAGCCCTGAGGCACCTCAATATCAATTGGATGGAAAGAAGAGCGGGAACCAGTAAAGGAGATTGAAAATTGGCAGTGAAGTGGGAGGAAAACCAAGAGAGTGTCAAGTACTACAAGCTAAGTGAAAACAGTCTGTCAATGAACTAAAATCTGTGAGTTTACGGTTTCTCTCTAAACCTAGATTCATCTCAGAGACCTCTCCAGGAAATATGTAATCAAACCATTTGCATACTAAAATGCCGCACACAACCCAAATAATCTCTTTCATCACTGTGCTTAATTTTCCATTAATTTATCACTTAGCATTCTTGTAGTTCAGATTCTCATCTCCCATTTAATATTTACCTGTTTTCCTACTTATCATGGCCACAATTTAGTTAAATAAACTGGAAGCTTAGGTGTTATATGACTAGGGCATATGTATGTAGAAATATCAAATCGGTACATATGACTAATATCTGAAATATAATCATTGCAACATTATCTAATTATATTAATCTTATCATTTACCAAAATGAGTAGCTAAGGACCAAAACTGGGGGGAAAGAGCTATTCCTAACTCTAAACTTCATCATAACAAAATCCTTTAAATATATAAGGGCTAATATTTAATAACCAATTATTTTGTCAGACAATATATTAATTATTCAGTTAATTTCAAGGGTTTCACCCAACATTCACTGAGTACTTGGAACCACTTGACTTGGTTATTTCTTCAAGTGATATAGTTTAGTATTGATCTGGCCAGCCATGTGACATTCATGGATTACTACAGCAAGGCAGAAACAAAACCAGAGTTGGAACTCAGATCAATGTCTTTGTAAGAAAAGAGATGCCTAGTGTATTTCTAGTACAAAATAGATAAGTGGTTTCTTAGAAATATTTACTCCTCCATAAAAGTGAGGCTGCCTGGTCTTTGCTTATGATCACCCTTTTAAATCAGAAGCCTCTCAAGATCATTGCAAAAAAAGTCTTTAAGAACATATTTCCTTCAAACAATAATTGAGCTCCAGAAACTATCAGCAGTGCTTCATATGCATAGGATGGCATATGCTTTCATATTATCTATTTCAGATTTCCCTCATATACACTATTGTTCTGCAAAGTCCTTGAACATAATCATATATCTATATATACACCAAATTTTACTCAAAATGTGGAGCTAAGTCACCATTAAACAAATTTTTTTTTAATGTACCATTTTTAAAACAAGATGAGAAATAGAATCCCAAATCCAAGCTAAGTTTCACTCATATTCCTTGGTATTGAATCAGATTCCATAAAAATTGGTCAGATCCATCTAAAGTTCCTATAGAACAAACATGCGCTACCGTCACGTTTTAGCAATTAGGATGAATTCAGAGCAGCCATAGGTTTCAAATCTGTGAATGACACAACGCTGGGAGGGTTGGTTAAATGAGCAAAGGGTAGATAATTGTCGTATCTCCTAGTTAAGCGACATGCATGACTGTGAAGTACTCAATAGTCACTAATTGAATGAATAGATGGATAAAGATGAAGACCTGGGTTTGTGGTGAAATTTTCCACTTAAAAAGTACAGAATGGAAAAAACTTGCTTGACACACAGATACTGAGAAAAAAGACTTGGGAATTTAAATCTACCTGGAACTCAAACGAATCAGCATTGTTATAGTATATTAAGAAGTTAATACGATCTTATTAGATGGAAGCTTCCAGATTGAGTGCGGTAAGTGTCCCTATACTTTGCATGGATTAGATCTCACCTAGAATATTATGCTTCATTCCAGGAAAGACATAGTAAGAACAGCAATTGGTAATCCTAATTGTCTCTAGAAGATGCCCCAGATTGCTTAGCACAGGACCTTGGACCTAAAGCTGTTCAATAAATAAGTACGGAATTACCCCGAACGGATATTGAGGAGTCTGGGCGTCATATGAGAAATGATTAAGAGAAGTTGAAGAGAGGCAGACTTTGGCTTAACAAAGAATGCACTTTCTAACAGAGCTGGCCACAGCACAATGAAATGCCCAACAGAGAAAGGATCTTAGTACAGAGAGTGTTCCATCAAGTGGATGCTCAACTACCAGGGATGTTAGCAAAGAACTGCTTGCACTTAAGTAGAAGATTGAAGCGGATGTCTTCCAAGAGCTCTTTCAGCATTGAAGTCCCTGAGACATATGTCAGGGCCTATAGCGGGTATCTCCATGGACAGCTCAAGACACAATACAGCTAGCCCTCCTGCCCTGCCCCCTCCCATCCTCTGCTCCCCAGTGCGAGCCCTTACTCTGCATGCTGGTCTTCAGCGCGGGAAGCTGGGCTCCAGACTGCCACTTTACCCTTTGCACAACAGGGATGGCCATCCAGCTGGGCATCTCATTATGGCAGAGTGACTGCACTGGACACCACCAGGTAGTGTGTATGTCCTAAACCAGCCATAACTTCTGTGTTCCCTTACCGTGGAAATGACACTCACTTGTTTGAAAACGAAGTTGTTTTTGAAATCATTCTTCAAGAAATAATGATCTTTGGCTGGGAACTTGGTATCGATGCGCTCCTTATTCAAATGCCTTGTGTATGTGCTTTTCAAAATTTACAAGATGGGAATATGGGGGTGGGGTCGGGGTAACAATGGGACCCTTCCTGCTCCCTTCCTCACGCAAACTGTGAACCTAGAGCAAAATTTCCAGCAAATGGCTAGATCTGAGGTATCTGGCAATGTTTGCATGTAGCAACAGTGGCATCTAGTGGTCAAGTAAGTTAATCACACTCCAGGTCAGTTCAAGTGAGGGGAAAAAATTGTAAAACCACAAGCCTTCTCACTCTCCCTTTGTACCTCTTAGCCAACCATATCTGATGGGGAGTTGATTGAAAAATCAAAAAAGTCAATAAAACAGAGAACCATTAAAATGATACATGCAAAGCTCACTAAACACTTTAACCTAGAACATATATCTAACTATGCACTTATTCACCAATCATTTGATGCAGGGCCAGGCTTTCTTTCATAAACGCAGATCCGCTAAGTTGTTGCTAGTCTGTGTTGCATAAATCAAACCCTTATACACCATCTACAATGTCTAGTTGTTATTTAAATGGGTGAGAAGCAAGATACTTGTGAAACAAAATTCCCTCCATTGATCTTTATGTTTTTCTCTTATAGTTCTCCTTCTTGCCTTTTATTCAATGGCATTTTTTTCCCAGCAACTCAGCTTTATTGAGGCTTTTCAAAGCTTTTGACTTACATTTTATAGAAATTGCAAATTTTTCTTCTACTCATATGTCATCTGTTTATGAAATATCTGACAAATACAAATTCTCCAAATATAAACTGGAACAAATGAAATGGAAGGAAGATGGCTAACCAGGTAAAGCTTACCTATGCTCGGTTTATTCCTAAACCAGAGGGCGGAAGGAGGGGGAGCGGATCTTTTAAGATCCTGTTTAAATTTTCAACTCCCACTGCATTCATTTCGTTTCACCTCTCTCTCACTTTCCTCCAGCTCAATTTCCCTCCACCTCCTTCACTTACAGCTCAGACTTCTGTTCAGCTGGAGCGGAGATTCCTTCACACTCTCCCTTCTCTACCTGCTGCGTTCCCCACACCAGCTTCTCAACATTTCTGATTCTCCATCCTTCTCTCTTATCTCCAGGAAAGGGGAACTCAACTCCAGTGCATGCATTTACCATTTGGTGTTCACCTCTTTCACCCATCTCTCTTCCCCTGCTAGACTTTAAGCTCCTTGAGGGAAGGAACCTGGCTTTATGGGTCTGTGATGCTCCATCTGCTTGCTTGGCCTAAGAGAGTTACTCTTAGTGTCAATAAAACCAGATCATGGCTCACTGGAGCACCAGGATAATATTAATACAAAGGAGAGTGGTTTGTCACGCCGTGGGAGGACTTGCTGACCACAGGTTGTCTGCCCACCAGGAGAAGCCAGTAATGTCTATCCAACTCCAACTCTGAGTTTTGTGAACTCAGCTACAACTGAGACTTTCCAGTTTCCAAATACTTTCTCAGTTCTCCTGCTTCCCATCACGTGGCAAAACACAATGCATTAACTAAGGAAGCCAAAGGGGCAAACCTGTGGTGTCTTACTCGTACTTTCTCTGATAGTCCCAGTATCCTGATGCTATCTCAGACTTTTGACCCACAAGTGTAACCTAACACCTTCAAAGAACCAAGGCTAATGAATTTTGCATATAGTTATGGAAGTCAGATGCCTTTCATAGGACAACAACGTGTTATTGGCAACAAAGTTAAGGCAATAGAAGAGCCATTGTAAAGCAATTAGTTAAGGTAATAGAAGAGATGGAAAGGAATTATGCCAGTTTATGCAAATGTGTGACCATTTAAGGCTAATTGCCCTGGGGAGTTAATGCCTGATCTATGCTTTGTATAGAAGGGAATATTTGAACACTTTTCTGCCCACCCAGCCAAATTCAAATTTGTGTGAATATTATTCCTTGTGAGTAATAATAGTCTTGTGTAGCATCTGCTTATTGACATTCCTTAACACACCATCATTTTTCCCTTAAATCAGAAACACACTGTTTTTTCTCTTTAGACTAAAATGTGCCATTGTTCTGAGATCCCTTTTAGCTTTATCCAAGATGAGAAATGATGCCAAGTGATCCCTGCCCCTTTCATATTCCACGCCTGCCCATTGGCTACGCCATCACAGTGGTTCTTGGCTTTCATTTCCTGCAAAACTGTAATCGAGCGCAGGCTCGACCGCTCGCTGCTTGCAAAAGCCAATAACAAGGGTGAGGTGTAGTGAAAGGAAAGTGACTTTATTCCAGAGCTGGCAATGGGAAAATGGCCAAGGCTGAGCCCTCAAAAAAACCATTTTGAAGTCTTGGGCTGAGGGTAGGAGTTTAAAAAGGGAATTTGGTATGAAGGGCATGCAGGAGTGGCAAGGAGGTGCTGGTCAGTGTGATGATGATCTTGAATTATTGCTCCACCTGGTGAATGGGTGGTGTTATCTTGAAGGCTGTTTATCTACAGATTAACTGCAGCCTTGAGGTAATCTAGTGAGGGTCTGGATTGTTTGGAGACTCAGTCTCTGGTCTACAGCCATACCGCCCTGAACACACCTGATCTCAATCTTGTCTGATCGTGGAAGCTAAGCAGAGTTGCACCCGGTTAGTACTTGGATGGGAGACACAGTCTCTAGAACCTCTAAACAAGCACCTAATTAAATAGGGAGAACCTGTGCAAGGGAGGACCTGGTGGAAAGGAGGAGGGTAAAGGCCAGTATTTCCTCGTTAAGAAATGGGACAGAAAATTTCAATATGGAGCACTAAAAAACAGGGCACTGTTTACAAAACTAGGACTTGTTGTTTACTAATCATGGCTCTTCAGCTCTCAGAGTAACTTAAAAGAAGAGGGTCACTGTATTTTTGGACAGTGGTGTCCAACGCACCAAGGGAGGAGAGCAGTTGTTCTGGTCCAACCCTGACCCGCAGGTGGAGAGATCTTGTCAGTGTCTGTGGTACCTGTCTTTCACGTGCCTCCCAGACCCAGCTCCTTTCATTACATCAAATGATTACCTGGGGGAAGGCGGCCACATGAGGGCGCAGAGGGGCAGGCTTCTAGAAGCACCACCACCAGGTGGTTAAGGGTATGGGAGGTATGGGAGCTGGAGCCACACTGTGAGTTCAATTCCATCCTCTACCACACTCCAGCTCTGTGACCCTGAGAAAGTAGCTTACCCTCTCCAAGCCCCTGGTTCCTCATCTATCCCATAAGAAGGAACACTAGTACCTACTCCTAGGGCAGTCATGAGAATTAAAGGAGGTCATCCAGGGAAGGCTCATAGCACGCTGCCTGTCACACAGGAAGCACCCAGTAAACACTAATTGTTATCTTTATCTTCTTTCACTATCCCCTAGACCCAGAGTTCTCCATCTTTTTGGTCTCTGGACCCCTTTCTGTAAATGTTAAACTGTATACAAACTCTTAAAAATTAGGAGGACCCTAATGAGCTTAAGTTTATATACATTATACTTTTTGATATTTACTGTAATATAAATCCAATCAAAATATTTTAATTATTTTAAAATACAACAATATATCCATTATCATCAATAACATTTTATGAAAAATAACCACATTTTCCAAAACAAAAAATATTTGGTGACGGAGTGGCGTTGCTTTACATTATTGGAGATCTCTTTCATGTCTGTTTAATAGAAGACAGCTGCGTCCTCATATCTGCTCCTGCATTCAGTCTGCTGTGATCTCACACTTCACGTAACCTCTGAAAAACTCCTCAGACACTTGTGAGAAAATGAGAGCGGAAAAGGCAATTCACATTTCAGTGTTATTATTAAAATAGTATGACCTCTTGGACCCCAAGAAAGGGCCTCATGGTGCCACAGGGGTCCTCAGACCACATGTGATGACTGCAGCTATGGAGCACAGCAGCTGTCCATATTTTCTGGCATCAGTATCAGTATGGCAGAGTTGCAGGTTCCATGCCAGCTCATTGTCAGATCTGGGAGGATTTTTATAGACTATAAGGCCAAGGGCACTCGACATAAAAACATAACTGCTGGTTTAACTGTGGCCATGCCCTGATGAAATGAGGCAGGAAAACCCTCAATCCCAACCCTACCATATACCCTCTGGTTCAGAAACTCAGACCCAGTCCATGCAGAAGGCCAGACCCCCATTTCTCTCCTGCATAGATGACACATGGTTGTGACTAATAAGGCTATTACCCAATCCATCCATTTCTCTGGACTGATGGTTAGCAATTGTTTTTTGTTATTGTTTTTCAAATCCACTCATTTCTCTGGATTGATGGTTAGCAATTGTTTCTATTGTTTTGTCTTTTGCAATTTGTTTTGGAAGAGAGCCACTTCAAGAAAAATTAAATCTTTGCTTAGTTTAATTCCTTTTCTAGAAATAATATTTTTAAAATCTGGAAATCCATTGGTTGTGACTTAAGCATTATTTGTTATTTTTATATCATTAAAGGTTTGGGATTGGAGGGAGTTGGGAAGTCTTTACACAAATTTTGTTGTTAAGAACCTTTTAAAGTGTTTTATTTTTTATTAATCTTTCAAGCTATTTAAGTTGTAGTATGTGAGCTTGTGCCATTACCCGTAGTAGTGATATCACAGTCATTATACCCCCCCCAGTGACACCCTAAATCACATACCAGGCAAATTGAAGGAATGGCTCATTCTCTGTACCCAGTGGGGATGGGCAGTTCCTCTCAGAGGGGGTTCCAGAGATTATCTCTAAGATAATTTTCAAGAGCAGAGCAGAACCAGGGCTTGCAGGGGCTACTTTCTCAGTGTGAGGCTTTGGGTGCAAAGCTGTATTTTTCTCTCTACAAATCTCTCTGATACAGGCTATTGTCCCCACTTTCCCATTTCTAGAAACCTGCAAAGATATTGTATCAGTCAAGACCCTTGAGTTACTGGCACCAAAACCCAAAATGAAGCAGCTGCAGTAGAGACGGCTTTTGAGGAGAAATCCTCATTTATTGGCAACACTTTGCAATCATTCCACTCAGTTTAGGAGTGCTATGAAAATATAAATAAAAACAACATATAAAATAAACAATATAAACATGATGTGTTGATTGTTGGCTGTGAAAATTATAGCAATTTATTTATATTAATGTAAACAGGTGCTAAGTAAAAATTTTCCTACTCTTAGCTATAGCACAGACTAATCTCTAGATCTGTCTCCATCTCTTTCTCTCTGTATTATCTATACTTCACCTATTCCTATTTCTATACCTATACCTATGTCTCTAGATATGTATCTCAGGAACTTTGTACTTGCTGTCCCCTCTTTCTAGAACATCCTTCCCCCAAATCCCTGCATGCCCTCTGACCCTATAGTGGTCCCCGATAGGAGCTCTGGCTCTCTGACCAACTTCCTGTGACTCCCATATCTGTGCAGCTTCTAAATCAATGATACACACACTCCATGCATGTAGGGAGGGAAGGGCGTGCACACTATTCTTGCCAGAACATTATTTTAAGTCACTTAATTATACTAAGCTACAGTTTGTCATCAGTGGAAAAGAAAGAATGAGCCAGGTCAGTGGTTTTCAAACTCTGCTCCCAAGAACCCCAAGATATCCACAGAGTGGCACAAGGGGTGGCATCAGGCAACAAGAGGAGAAACAAGCGGGCAGGAGTTTGGCCTCTCTACTCCAACCCCAACCAGAGTAGTTCTAATATGGCTCAGGGGATTTGGTCTGAACACAGGGTTCTGTCATACTCTGAAAGTCCAGATACATACCCCAAAATGTACAAGAATTTAGTGAATGATAGAGGTGGCATTTCAAATCGATAGTGGTAAGATGGATGATTTAATAAATGGTATTGGGACCACTGTGTAACCATCTGGAAAAAATATTAAAATGGAACTTTAGTTCACATCCTATACAAAAGTAAAATCCATATGGATGAAAGATGTAAACAAAAATAAAACCATAAAAGTAGTAGAAGAAAAAAATGCGAGAATTTTAAAACAATAACAAAAGTAGGGAATGCCTTTCCAAATATCATATAAAACCCAGAAGCTCTAATAGAAAAGATTGATAAGTGTGACTAAATAAAAATTATTTTAAATATAGATACATGTCAATAAATTAGCATAAACAGGATCAAAAGATAATTGACAAAATGAAAAAAATATTATAATTCATATTACAGATAAGGATGTTTTTCTTAATGCATATAGTACTCACAAATCAGTAAGAGAAAAAGAGCAAAAATGAGCAAAGGCTATGAATGAAGGACATATAAGCAACTTTTAAATAGATGTTAACCTCATACATATTTTAAAAATATCACTAAATACCCATTCAATCAGAAAAGATCAAAAAGTTTGATAAGATACTAAGTAATGTAAGGGTAGGAAGAATTGGGCACTTCCATACATTGCCAGTGGAAATGGAAATTTATAGAACATCTGTAGAGAATAATTTGGCAAATTTATCAAAATTATAAATGCACATTGGTGACAAGTAATTCCATATCTTGAAATTTATCCTAGAGCTAACCTTGGTCATTTGCAATATAACAACATATGTACAAGGATATGCATATTCCACATGTGCAGAATTGGAGACAAACAAATTCCCTAATGATGGAAGAGAGGATAAATGCTTGGTACATAGACCTAAAATGGAAATTCGCAATGGAAATATATGCAGCAATTTAAAAGAATGAGGCAGCTCTGCTGGCACTATTATGGAATAGTCTCCACAACACACTGAGTGGATAAAAAGAGGTTAGATGGTCATGCTGCTACTTATGAAAGTGTGTGTGTGTGTGTGTGTGAATGTGCTTGCATATGCATAAAATATATCTGGAAGGATACAAAAGAAGGTATGAAGGGAGATCTAGTTTTCACCATGTGCTTTTTTGGTACATTTAAAATTTTCACCATGTACAAATATTACCCATTTAAAATAAAAGTTTAAACAATAATTTTCTAAGTGTTCTGCTGCTATAAAAACATTGAAAACCACCAAATTACATGATCTCTGGGTCTGGCATTTAGTGATTTTTATTACTCCAATACAAACACTTTTTATTAAATAATACTATGCTTTGTTTCCCATTTGAAAAATGCACTAGAAATTCTACTCTATAGCTGGACATGCAATGAAAATCTGTAAACTTTTCACCATATGTTAAATTCTGTTGCATATACATTTGTGGCGTTCATCATGTGAATCATATGTAACTCAACTTTTCCTAGACCTTAGCAAATTTTTGGTCCAGATAGGGCCCCTGTAACAGCAGAGACTCATAGCACTGGTCTCACAGATATTTTGAAAAAGAACCTGTAAAGTCCTCCCATCCCCCCAATTGGCCGAGGTTTTCTTAAAATCCTCAGGGTGTGCCTCTCATGTGTTCCCAAACAAGTGTGCTCCCAGCAGGTGCTCCTACGGTGCTGCTGAACTCTGCAGGGCCCAGGAGACCCAGTCCCCCACCCAGTCCCGCTGCCTCCCAGCAGACACCATCAGAGATGTGCTAGAGCCTTCTCTGGGAGAAAGCTTCTGGCCACCTGGGGAAGGTGAGCAAATGCTGCTCTCTGTTTCCATTACACTTTGTGAGAGGAATCCCACAAATACGCTGCTTGGGCTCCCTAATTTCGTGGGATTTGGTGAAACAGCTCTTCATGTTTTGCCTGCAGTCGCTCAGCTCTCCACAGGACTCAGCGTGAATGCAGATGGAACTGGAATGGTAGACAAAACTGGTGAAAGACAGTTCCGTGTGCAAAATCACCACTCCTTCTGTGACAAGGAGATATGAAACCAAAGAAGACTCGAAGGGCTTGAGGAAATGACCCTCTTCGTGAAACGGGAAGCATGTTCCTTGATTCTGGCACCTCTCTACCCTATCTATTGTGACCACGGGGAGACAGCCAAAAAAGAGAGAGCGAGCAGCTCACAAGTGGTATGAGTTACTGTATCATTCAAATAATATCGGCTACTGTTCACTGATACATCCACTATTTTGCCTTTATAATCTGAAATCTTCGTAACGCTTCTGTTCCAATTAACAGTTTTTCAACATGAATGACAGAAAATCTGACTAACTGGCTAAAACCAAAAATTGGAATGTTAGCTGATGTAGGAAATAGTTGGAGATGAAATAGCTTCAGGTATGGCCTGATCCAGGGCTCAGAGACCATGAAAAGGGCCTGATTTCTCTCTGTTTCTCAGCTCTTCTTACATCAGTGTTGACTCTTCAACAAGCTCTTCCCTCATGGCTACAGGATGGCAGCCAACAGCAACTCCTGGGCTTTTTCCCTCCAGGTTAAAATCCAGGAAGTGAATGAGTTTGCTTCCCCGAGAGTTCAAGAGCCCCGGAACTGAGTTCTTTTCCTGTGTGCTTGTTCATGGGTCAGACACCATGGCCAGGAGAAGGAAGAGTGTGAGTGGCTGAGCTCAGGCCATCAACCTCACCAGAGATACATGGACAGAGGTGGAGGTGGGCTGGTTCTCCAAGCAAAATCAGAGCATTGTTGCCAAAGATAGGTAGTAAATTCTAGGCAGCAAAGATAGATGTCCACAACAAACCCTATGAGGCTAAAATTATTACTCTCATTGTCCACATGTGGAAATTGAAGGTCCCAGATGTTAAGTAACTTGGCCCAAATCATGGATTGGATTTGACCCCATTAATGTGTATGATAAGACTAAAGAGATGTTTAGTAGGTATTTCCCAGGCAGACTAGGGCAAGGAGGGTACTCAAAGCAAAGATTTATGAATACACAGTGATATGAGGGTTTGGGGGGAGTGGGGAGACCTCAGGGAACTTCAAGTTACATGCAAAGTTGTAAGACAGTGTCGCAAGGGAAGAGCTCAGAAGCTCAGGCTCTGGCATCAGATGGATCCTATTTACTAGCTGTGTCACAGTGGCCAAGGACATAACTGCTTGCCCCACTTCCATTACCTGTATTACAGTGCTAGAATGCTTCGCAGGGGTCTTGGGAGGGATAAGTGAGATAGCATATGGAAAGGAGCTGATATGGTACTGAGCACAGAAAAGCTCAACAAGTGGTTGATGTTACTGTGCTGGTGATGACAGGTCGCGCAAGGCAATGAAATGAATGGGGAGGAATGGGGAAATAAGCTGAAAAATTAACCATGGGCCAAATTATGCTATGATAAAGGATTTTAGCGTTTATCCTCCATAAAATGAGGATGATGGAAGGATTTTGACCAGAAGGTGGCCTGATAAGTTTTTCGTTTTAGAAAGCTCACTTTGGCAGCAATGAGTAACCACAAAAACAGAGAGATGGGGCGGGGTGGGAAAAGTCCAAGAAGGGTGGCAGTGATGCCGGTGGCGTACACCTGTAGTCCCAGCTACTCAGGAGGATGAGGTAGGAGGACTGCTTGGGCCAGGAGTACAAGGCTGCAGCGAGCTATGATTGCACCACTGCACTCCAGCCTGGGTGACAGAGTGAGACCCAGTCTTAAAAAAAAAAAAAAAATTAAAAGTAACTTCCTTAACTCAATAAAAGGTACCTAACAGAAATCTCAGCAAACATCATACTTAAGGGTTTTTCTTAAAAGTCAGGAATGAGATAAGAGTGCCCATTATCACCGCTTCTATTCAACACTGCTATCAACTCTTCAACACAAAAGGTCCTAGGAAGGGGGAAAAAAAAGAAAAGAAAAAACTGCTACCTCTTCCAGAGTGTAGAGAAGCAGGCATTCTCATTCTCTGCTTATATAAGTCCAACCTTGAAGGATAGCAACTTGGATATATATGTCTTAAAAACAGACATATTTTCTGACCCTGCAGCTCCGCTTCTATGAACATATCCTATGAAAATAATTAAGGCTGTGTACAAAGCTATATCAGGATTCTCTCTGCACTACTATCTGCAATCAGAAACCACTTGTTTGACAAGGTACCCATTATGTGAATTCTGAAATGAACACATGATGGAATACTACTCACTAAAAACAGTGTGGAAGAGCATTTACTGGAAGGGCAGCTTAAACTAGTATGTTCAACATACCTCTGTGTAGATAATGGTGTGTATACACACGCGTGCGCACACACACACATGTATTGGGAAGATCTATACCAGAATATTGATGATTCCTTGTGCCCTGTGTCTTCCAAATCTTCTAAAACATGTTACTTTTCTAATTAGAAAAAATGATATATTTTAAATGCTGCCTTAGATGATTGCTGTAGGCAGCAAAGTGACTCAGAAACCACATAAAGACGGATTTTATAAGGGGAGATGGCAGCAACTACACACTTGATCACAGCTCTCTATTCATCCTGAACACTATGAAGCTAAGTTGTGTTCTTATTGTTCTATTTTATTAAGGGAAAATAGATCTAAGGTTTAATTTTTTATACACACACACTCTCTTAAGTAAACTCTGCTTACTCATATTTAGGAACCGGCTATTCTGCAAGTTCTGGGTGGGTCATAGGCCACCCTGCAATCCAGTGATTAGATTGGGGGAGAGGAGCTTACTGGGCTGCTTTCCTGGTTCATGTGACAGAGTTGGGGAGGGAGGAGTGAAGAGGAAAGAGAAGGGAGAAGGGAATGTTCCAACAGTGTTCCACCCATGCACTCAGAAAACAACACAACAGCTACAACAAAGAGAATCTTTATGCATATATCTTTGTAATCAATACAATTCTTCAGAACAACAAGAGAGACAAAAAAAGGAATACAATATTCCAAACAGTTACAGCCGATAGGGTAACATTACAAACTAGGTCTAGATCATCTGGAGGCTTTTGCAGGAGGACAGAGGT
>CAUYPO010090205.1:0-10379 GCA_963574435.1 Cheirogaleus major
CCCCCCCCCGCCCCCCTGTCTCTACTGCCCCCCCCCCGCCCGTCCGCGCCCGCCCGAACGCCCCTCGTTCCATTCCGGTCGCTCGTGCGCGCTTGAGGGTTGTATGAAGGAAGGAGGGAGGGAGGAAGGGAGGGAGGGAGAAAGGAAGGAGAAGGAGGGAGGAAGGACGGAAGGAAGGAAAGAAGGAAGGAAGAAGGAAGGAAGGAGGGAGGGAGGGAGGAAGGAGGGAGAAGGAGGGAGGGAGGGAGGGAGGAAGGAAGGAAGGAAGAAGGAAGGAAGGAAGAAGAGAGGGAGGGAAGGAGGGAGGGAGGGAGGGAGGAAGAGAGGGAGGGAGGGAGGGAGGGAGGGAGGGAGGAAGGAAGGAAGGAAGGAAGGAAGGAAGGAAGGAAGGAAGGAAGGAAGGAAGGAAGGAAGGAAGGACACACAGCACATGTCCTGACTCGCAGGTGGAAGGGAAAGGTGCTCTCTCGGAGGTGTGGGGGGGTGATCATTACGGGAGGCTGGAAGGGAGGAGAGGAGGAAGGGCGTGTGGGCAATGGGTACTAACATACAGTTAGGCTGCAGGAACAGTTTCTAGTGTTCAGCAGCACACTGGGGTGGCTGTCCTTACCAATAACTCGTGGTACATGTAAAAAAGCTGGAAGAGTTAAAATGTCTCCGACACAGAGAAGTGATAAATGTTCGAGGTGATGGAGATGCTAAATAGCCTGATTTGCTCATGACCACATTATACGCATGTATCGAAATATCACATTACCCCACAGATATGTACATTACATATCAATAAAAATTAAATTGAAAAAATAAAGATAATAAAATTATTAAAATTAAAAATGTCTCCAGGCATCACCTAATGTTCCTTAGGGTCAAAATCGCCACTGGTGGAGAGCCCTGCTGTAGACGGAGGGGCCTGAGCCTGTGACCCCACGGTCCCCTTCCTGGTGTGGGAACAGTACCTAGGGAGGCCCCCACCTTCCTGCCCACCCTTTCTTTGCTGGCCGGGGATGAGCCACGACCTACTAGCCCCCAGCCCAGAGTGGGGGCCACTGTTCAGCTGAATTCCCAAGCCCCACCAGCGGCCTGCAGGTACGGCGGGGGGAGCTCACTGCTGGGTCCCCTGCCCTGGCTTTGGTGCTGTCCTGAGGGGTGTGGCAAAGCTCACAGTGCAGGAGAGGGAAGGCAGAGGGATCTGGGGGCAGAAAGAGCTCAAGAAAGCAGAGAAACAAAGTGGGGACGGTGTGTGACTGTCTGTGGCACCAGAAGATGCTGAAGTTGGCGGTGAGCAAGGAGAGAAGACAGATGCGGGGGCAGGTCAGGACGGCCACACCCCGCCAAGGGGCTGCCCTATTTCCGGAGGGCAAAGGGAGCCTGAACTGTTTTATTTTCATCTTCCGGGCGGAGCCCTGGGTCTGGGCTCCCTCCTGGCTGCCCTGCAGCTGGGCCTGTCCATTTTTCCTAGGATGAGCCTCCCTGAGCTGCAGCCTCTAGCACACCACCTCTCTCAGGAACGCCTGTGCTGTGGCCGTCCTGGCTGGCACCCTTGGGCCCAAAAGGACTCAGGGTGGTGTGGGGAGGACCCAACCTGTGCGAGGCACAGAGGTCCCCAGTCACTTGAACCCTGGCCTGGCCCACCTTGGGGTGCCCTCCTGCAGATGAGCCGCACGGGAAGGACCTGGGCCCTGAGAGGTCCTCGAGGGCCCCTGGGAACCAAGGGATGGGGAGAGATGAACAGGCTTCCCAGACAGCACTTGGGACGTCTCCTAAGCGGCTGCCTCTGAGAGCGGGGAGCACGGAGCCCGGGAGCCCAGGGCGGTGCTGGGCCCCAGCCCAGCCAAGGCAGCCTCGACGGGCTTCAGCGCGTGCATGCTGCCATCGTGTGGAGGCCCAGCCCGGGCGTCCCTCGAGCTGCAGGACACCCCCAGGCCTCCCCCTGCTGGGAACCTCGCCTGACCAGGGTGCCTCTGGCCCCCCAGCCACAGGCCTAAGTGGGCCCAGATGGCCTTGGCAGAATGGGCTGGCTGGGCTGCTGCATCCGGGGGCCCCGGAGTTGGGGCCGGGCTCAGCCTGCCAGGGACAGGAGGGCGGGTGGTTTGAACAGGCAAACCTAATCCCCAGGCCTTTCAGAGAAGGTTGACGGCATGGGAGGGGGAGCCCCGGCTTGTCTCCTGGCCTGGTGCACCCCGTGCACCTCCCAAACCTCCTTCCTCTTCCTCACCCCTCCTGGAAGCATGCTCTCCTGGGAGGACCCTAGGGCAGGGTCTCATCCTCTCCTCTCCCCTCTTGCCCGCCCCTCCCAGGAGTGTCTGTGTCCCAGGGAGAGAAGACGGCATCAGGGCACAGGAGCCAGATCCACCATCCCTCCCCAGCCTCCCGGCGCACCCTCTCCCGTCCCCTCGGTCCCCTCGGTCCCCTCGCACCCTGCCCAGGGCTGCTCCTCCCTTCGCACACTGGCCCTCTCAAGCGTCCGCTGCCTTGCGGGGAAGGATGGTAGCTGGACGAGGCTCTGCAGGAAGCCGCCGCACATCCTAGATCTGGACACTAGCGCGACAGTCTGGGAAGGTGTGGATGGGCAGCCGCGGGCCGGTCACGGGCCGTGGGTTCTGCCCAGGTCGGAAGGGCCAGCAGGGGAACAGTTCTGGGCCTGGAGGGTGACAGGTGTGTGGGGAGAGCCCCCCCCCTGCCCGCAGAAGCCTTTGGAGGGCAGCCCTGCAGGGAGGGAATCAATGGGGCAGCCTGCAGGGGGGAGGCTCCCCTAAGTGGGGCCTGAGCCCATGTGTGCCTGGTGCCGGTGTGTAAGTCCACCGGGCCTCCTGGGAGCTCGCTGCACACAGCTGAGCTGACATTTCTCCCGTGGTGAGACTTTCTTCTGGACGAGGGCTGCGTGCTGATGTGTGGCCCAGGCAGACGCTGTCGTTTGGGACAGGCACTCTGGAGAGCGAGGAAACAGACCAAGGGACAGCAACAGGCGAACTAGAGAATGACCCCTCCCCTGCCACGGTGGGTGTCCCCCTCGTGGCTCTGTGTCCTTGGAGGCTGACCCTGGGCACTGGGTCATCTGGGCTCCTGACGTCGTCCTGTTGCCTTTGGCCCACGGGGCACCCGCTGGCAGGACAGAGAGGCTGGGGGTTTCCTCCCTGCTCCCTTCTGTGGGCGCCCTGGTCCTGCCAGCGGTGGGGTCCCTCCTGCCCCCTGCATGGCCCCAGCCCTCTGGGGACTCGAGGGTTGCCCCTTAGGCCCTGGACACGGCACACGCATGTGTGTGTGTCACAGCTTCTTGCCGTTGCTCACCCACGGGTGCTACAACATCCTTGTGGGTTGTCTCAACACCCTCCCCACGAACACACGCCTGTGACTCACGCTGCAGGCAAGTCATCCATCTGAACCACCTGGGGGGGCTTCTGTCTTCCCCCAGGACTCCAGTACTCTCTAAACACACACACACCCACACCCACACATCTGTCACCGAGACATTTTCATTCTACGCCCAAAACATTACAGTCAATCTCATGTCATCACTAACAAAAGAGTTAAGAATCTGTACCCCAAAACGCACCACTCTGGCATGTAGACTATTTGGGGTTAAAGGGACTTGAAAGACAGCAGGTACAAGAAGATGACTCTGGGGCCAGGCGCGGCAGCTCGCGCCTGGAATTCCAGCACTCTGGGAGGCGGGAGGCCAGGAGTTTGAGACCAGCCTGAGTGAGAGTGAGACCTCATCTCTACAAAAAATAGAAAAATTAGCCAGACATGGTGGTGTGCACCTGTAGTCCTAGCTACCTGGGAGGCTGAGCCAGGAGGATCGCTTGAGCCCGGAAGTCTGAGGTTGCAGTGAGTCATGATGATGCCACTGCACTCTAGCTGGGACAACAGATCAAGACCCTGTCTTAAAAAAAAAAGAAGATCACTCCAACATTCATTCTGTTTCTCAAACACAGGAGATGAAATTCCTGTGTGAAAGGCATCCTCCCTGGGCCAGAAGGAAGCACCATTCCTAACACGAAGGACGGGGAGTCGAGGCCGAGGGAAAGCTGTACCCACACACGTGGTTAGGCCAACCCTGGTCCCTGCAGCCCCTTCTGCACCCAACCAGCGCCGTAGCCCAAGTCCCTTTGCCCGTCACATTTCACGGCTCGCTCCTCCTAGTCTAACTCAGCACATGCACGCTCCACTCTAACTGCGTCTTAGGGCTTCACTCCTTACGACAGACACGGTGCCCCGTGAAACTCACACTGAATAATTCCGGATGATTTCCTCCTGTTGATCTGTCCTGTTGTCAGTTTAATTCTCAGACCAAAAAACACCTAAAAGGGCAGAAGGAAATTTCACTCTCCCCTTCCTTCCAACGTGGCAGTTCTGCAGGACTCAAGCTGACCCCTCCCGTCTGCCCACTCGTCCCCGCCCCCGCCCCACCTGCCCCGTCCTGCCCAAGGCTCTGCCACAGCCTGGGCTCCCTCTCCCGACACCCCGGCCTCCTCCCAGCTGTCCGTGCACCTTTGAGAATCATCCATCAGAGCCTGTCGCTCCCCTGCCTAAAGCCCCAGGAAGAACCTCAGGTCCCGGCTGAGGCTGACAAGACCCCGCGAGGCCCCCAGATGCCGGTTTTCCCGGCGGCAGCCGCCCTCATGGCCTTCACGTCCCCACCGGGCTCCCGCCTGGGACCTCTGGGGCCTTCACGAGATGCTCCCCCCCACCCCACCCCCCGGCCACTCCTCTCCTGCTCCTTGCCTTGCCCCCTCCTGCCATCCTCAGTGTCTGTGAACACGCCACTCCTCAGAGATGCCTGCCCCCACCCCACATCCACGCAGAGCCTCCTGTTCCTTTCCTGGGACGTTCTGGAATATTCTTCCCCTCTTTCTGCTCTCAGCCCCCTCTGCAGCCCTTCCTGCCCTCTCTGGGCTTTCTGCTGGGGCTGGGAAGCAGAGACACCCTGCAGGGAGCTCAGGGGGTCTCTGAGGGACCTGGGCCTCCCCAGGTGAGCCCCCAGCCAGCAAACCAGCAGGGGTCCTGAGCCCCCTCTCTGGGGCGACCTGGGCTGAGTGCACACAAAGGCGCTGAAAGGAATGGAAATTTCCTCCCCTCGGACTTCTGGAGAAGGTTCTGGACGAGCTTTCACAGTGGCTGATTGAGAATTCAGCGAGACGTCTGCAGCGTCTCCTTGCAAGCCCAGTCATGGGTGATTAAAATAAAACAACCTGATAAACACCCCCAGAAGCCTTTGCACACGCGCCCTTACAGGCAAGCTTAAGAAAATTAAGGGCTGAAATGATCTTTTTCTTTTTCCCCCAGCAAGAAAGATCAGGCCACTTAATTAAGAGCTATCCTTAATCTTGGACAAACTAGGTCTAATTTCTTCAAATTATTTCACATTTCACTAATTTCTTTTTTTCCCTTTTACTCAAGGGTGTCTGGACAGGAGCACCCAGGGCATTTTAAAAAGCGTGGATGTAAAGACTGTCTCATTTTCTTCTGACGGGAACAGAGCGTCTCTGGGCTTGTTATTTTCAACAGGGAGAAAAACTCGCGAGTGGGGCCGGAGAGGCCTGTCCCCCGCACTTGAGCTCGCGGCGGGAGCTTCATTAGCGCCGACTGCCAGCAGCCCTGTCAAAGGAGGAAGACGGCACCGATCATGACGGACACGGCCGGGCTGACGGGCAGGCAGCGTTCGCAAGTCCCCAAGAGGAGCCGCAGGCCCCACAAGGAACTCATTTGGAAATCTCACTTACTCTCTGCCTCTGTTCTTTGCAAAAAAAAAAAAAAACAAGAAGAAGAAGAAAAAAAAACCCTTGAAGGGAAGAACGAAGGGCTGAGCACCAGCTGCAGTGGGCGCTGGGCACAGAATTAAGAACTTTACCCCTTTTGTGTCACTGGCCCATTTGACAGTTGGGACAACTGAGGCCCAGAGAGCATACGCGCAGGGCGCGGTGGAGCGCCGCAAGCCGGGTTTGTCCTGCTCCGCCACGTCTGCCCCAGAGAGACGTCGGCCTTCCGCTAGATTGTGTGTGTTTGGTGTCCCTGCCTGCCGCCGTCCGCGGGCGCTGGGTCAGTGTGTGCTGAGCGGACTGGTCAGCGGGGGCGAGGCAGTGGACGTGCGGGCGTGGCTGGCTCGGCCTCCAGCCTCTGCGTTCGTTCGCACGCCGCGCTTGCATTCCCTCTGGGGAGACCACGGCCCCGCACACTGAGTCCTCGGGGTTGCAGCTGCGGAACCCCGAACCCCGTCCCCAGCTCCAGAGAACGCCTCCCCCCTGGCCCCTAATCACCCTTCGAGCAGCCAGGGCAAGCCAGCCACCACTGCCGCCAGGACTTTGTTACTATCCCCGGGGACGCAGACACTGTCTCTCGTGGGAACTGGAAGCTGAAAGGCGTGAGCCCGGAGCTGCCCAGGGACAAGCAGGAGCCAGGCTCTCTCTGAGAACAAAGCCAGAAAGAGCGAAGGAGATCGGAGAGAGACCCTGGTCTGGCCGTCCCTGCGCTGCGCGGGAGCCTTTGGGTTGGGCGCCTCCATCCGCTAGCGGGAGGGTCCTCTCCGCCACAAGCCTAGAGACGTGGGAGCTGGCCGCTCTGCCTCGAGCAAGGATGGAGCATGGCCGGTTGGTTCAGGCAGCGATTGCAGAAGCCACCCGGAGGGGAGTAGGGGCCCGAGTCTGGGAAGGGGGGAGCCGGGACAGGAAGAGTAATGAATGGACAACAGGGCAGCTGGGATGGGGCAGCCGGCGTGGCCTGCGCCCTCGAGGTGTCCCCCTGGAGGAGCAGGTGGGGCTGTCCTGGGGGCATCCACGCCCAGCACACCCAGCACGCCCCATGACAGCCAGGACGTGCGTCCACCAGGGGTGGGAGCCTCCTAGTCAGTGTCCGTGCAATCGGTGAGAGCCACGGGACTGGACAGAAGCCGCATCGTCGGCTACACCCTCCCATCTTATAGGGGGAGGAAGGAAGGCCCAGGACAGAGAAGGGACAGGCTCACAGTCACGTGGAGCATCCGTGGCAGCCCTGGGTCCAGACCGGGCATCCCAGCTGACACCCCAGCACACAGCATCCCCCGCCCCGCCCCCGCCTCTGCCCACCTGGTGATCACTACCGACCAGCAGGCTCCCCGGGCAGGGCCTGGGCTCCCAACCACTTGGTCAGGAAGATTGTGACTAGCACCTGCTGTGTGCTATCCCCACACTGGGCCCCCGGACTCTGGAGCGTGGAAAGCCCCACCCCTGCCTTTGAGGAGCACCGAAGGCCGTGTTCCTAGGGACTCAAGGGCACAGGCGGCATCTTGAGTGAGGTGCCCAGTTTTGCAAACAACACTGGTGATTCACCATCAGTAGCAACAGAAGGTCCCATGTGAACAGTACTTTTTTCAGTTTACAACACACTTTCTCATCCATCACATTTTAAAAAGTCTCACCTAAACGCATAAAGCTTGTGTCTTCATCTGTAAAAGAAGACAAACGTACTAGAGTCCGTTTGCCCCACAGGGTGAGTCGGGTGCCTGAGATTTCTCAGTAAGAACCTGCGTGCCTCACAGACCTTAGTGCGAAACTCCAGTTAGGATCCTTTGGGTTGCAAGCAACAGAAACACAACTCACACTAGCTCAATATTGAAGGAGAATTTTAGAATTTAGAGTTGTGAAATAAAGGGGCTCAAACACTTTCTCTTTTCTCCTTTTTCTTCTTCTTCTTCTCTCTCTCTCCATCTCCTCTCTCCTCTCTTCTTATCTCTGCTCCCCTCTTGGTTTCCCTCCTACTCTAGATGCTTCCTCTAGGAACTCTATGCTGGCATCATACCAGCTTAACGGCTCCAATGCAAAGGATCTCCCTGCATTCATGTATCAGCACGTGGGCATGGATTGGCCCAGCTTAGGACTTGGGCCCACCCCTTGAGCCGCTTCTGTGGGGTCGCGTTCTATGGTTTCCGGTGGAGGGGAGAGGAGACCTGTGGTTGACAGCCCGGCTAAGACCTCACTGAGTGGTTCTCCAAAGCAAGGATGTTGGATCCTCAAAACAACACCACAAGGAGCATATTTTCAACTCCTAGTACAGTGTCTGGCACATGGTAGGTATTTACAGGTGTTTGCTAATGAACAAATAAATGAATACAGAGTTTAATAAATGCAATGTGTACAGGGCTATTTTTAAGAAGAATACCCCTGTTTCTTTCGGCTTAGGTACACCTGAGTATGAGGCTTTGGAGACTTCTATCTTTCCAAGCGTTAAAACAAAGTCACCACCTTTTCTACTGCAAACTTCAATCTTTCAGAAAAAGCTCATGACTGTTTCTTGCAGGATTTCCAGGAAGGTACCCAAATGCATCTTATGTCTCCATCCCAGAGTCTAAGCTTGGGCTTTAAGCGAGTATCAGATGCACGTGGAGAGCTTGCATTGCGTGGTGGGCACCGGCTCGACACCCGGGCTCACTCTTGCCTTCGCCGCACGCTTCTTCCCCAGCCACCGAGCGTGCTGTCGGCTCATGGCTCTCAGCTGAGTCTCCTCTGGGGTTTGCCCTCATCCAAAAAGGCCTGCGTGACCCAAGGTCACACCCCTTCACCAGGGGCAGCCCACATATAATGATCACTGAGTCTGGGGGTTCAACGTCTTGGTACCCTCTCCCCAGTGTGGTCCACCCTGATGGGCCATTCCAGGTCCAGAGCTCCCCGGTGGGACTGGCCAAGGCCTCTCAGCTTCTTCTGCTACAGCCCACCTCTCTCGGCCCCTGTCGCAAGGGGTTGGTCCCAAGGATTCTTGCCTTCCCGCCTGCAAATTTCATCTCAGAGACCAAATGCCAGGGAGCCCAACCTTCAACAGATGGTACCAGGAGTGGTCCAGGAATCTCTGAAATGGGATTTTGGAGCTGGCTCAGCCACCAGATGGCTGGCAATGAGGACTCTATCACCAGCGGTAGGGAGCCTTGACAGTCGCCGGCATGGTGTAGAGGAGCAATTAAGACCCGCGGGAAGGAATGCACCGGAGCTCGCAGTGGGTCAGGTATTTGAGAAGAACAAGGGAAACAGACATCACATGGCTGCGGAGCTGGACGGCGGCTGCTGGGGGAAACCACAGCATTGGAGGAAGACAATCAAAGGCTGAGGGTGGTTAATCACCAATTAAAGGCTAATTAAGATAACAAGAGGGTCTCCTCAGCATTCTATAAATTAGAGACTCTCATCTCCTGCAGCTGGAAGGCAGAAAAAAGCTGAGAATCTGGCCTAGGACTTAATTATAAGTATGACAGAGCTGTGTGTAGGCAGATGCAATACATCGAGATCAGGGCTGGGCCAGAATCATCCAGAAGCTCACTCACTGGCATGTCTGGCACCTGGGCCGGGGAGACAAACACTGGGGAGCTGGACGCTGGTGCTCCTTGGGCTCCTGTCATTATGTGGCCTCTCCATGTGGTCTGTCCAGCAAGGAAGCTTCCAAGCAGCTGGGTTTCCTGCATGATGGCTCTGGGCTCCAAAGCAAGTGCCCCAAGGGTGAGCCAGGTGGAAGCTAATACAGCCTTTATGACCCAGCCACATTCTGTTCATTAAAGCACTGGCGTGGCGCGCCCCCCGTCGGCCGCAGCGTATGGAGAGCGCGTGGCTCAGGGATGGGATCTATGGGGATTGTTGAGCAATGGCTAATAGTTTGACTGGCTGCTCGGGGGCCTAGAAAGATTGGCAGGTCAGGGAGGAGGAGGTCCGAGGAAGAGGGGATGGGCGGCGCTCAGAAAGGGCATCAAGGTGGGAAGACCTTTGTGTCCCACACAAACAACCACCTCAGAGCATCTAGGATGGAAGAGGCAATGCATACCTTAGTAGACAAGTGGCTTCGCCAGCTGATGTCAGCCAGCCTCTGTCATCGGTCCCCTCAGCATGGGCAGGGCCCATGACGGGGCAGCCACAGGCTCAGCAGCATGGCCTCCCGCCGACCACGGCTCATGTGGCCTCAGGAACGGTGGAGGCTGGGTGTTCAGTCTGCCAGCAGCAGGGACTGACACTGAGCTCCTGGTACCACATATCCTTTGAGGACACCCACCAGCCACAGGGTGGCCAGTTGACTGCACCGGACCCTTCCGCCCCGGAAAAGACAGCCATGCGTGGCGACTGAAATGGACACGTGTCCGGGATATTGGTCAGAGCTCCCCAGAGAAGCAGAGTCAACAGGATGCGTATATACAGCCGGCCCCAAATGACACAGGTGAGAACTGCCCAGGGCCACTTACACACGGATTCTTCCACCTCTGCCTCCCCTGAGACAGCAATACCAGTCCCTCCTCTTCCTCCTCCTCCTCAGCCTACTCCACGTGGAGATGCTGAGGACGAAGACCTTGACAACGGTCCACTTCCACTCACGGAGTAGTAAATATATTTTCTCTTCCATATGATTTTCTTAATATTTTCTATTCTCTAGCT
>CAUYPO010090207.1:0-20512 GCA_963574435.1 Cheirogaleus major
GAGCTGCCTTCGGTATTTGTCTCTTCTAGTTATATAAATAGTGACAATGTCCGTAAAAATTATTAAAACTAGTTGTCACACCATTCACAAGGAAAACATTTTTTCCTGAAATAAAGATAAATTATAGCACTCTGGGAGGCCTGGGCGGGAGGATCGCTCAAGGTCAGGAGTTCGAAACCAGCCTGAGCAAGAGTGAGACCCCATCTCTCCTAAAAGTAGAAATAAATTAATTGGCCAACTAAAAATATATAGAAAAAATTAGCCGGGCATGGTGGCACATGCCTGTAGTCCCAGCTACTTGGGAGGCTGAGGCAGGAGGATTGCTTGAGCCCAGGAGTTTGAGGTTGCTATGAGCTAGGCTGACGCCACGGCACTTTAGCCTGGGCAACAGAGTGAGACTCTGTCTCAAAAAAAAAAAAAGATATACTTTTATTTCTCTACCTGCTGGTTAGAAAGAATATTTCTCAAAATACTATCCTTTGATCAACATTAACAAATCTTTTAATCTCCAAATATCATTCCTTATTCCCATTTGTTCTAATAGTTATTTGTAAATTAAGAGAATAATTGTGCTTAAAATGTTTAGTTACATCAGTTTTTTAACCAGAATAATGCATGTGAATAGTTGTTATTTTGGAAAATTGTATTATACTAATAAATATGATTCATTGAGTGGTTATGGTGGGTCAAAAACTGTGCTAAATGCTTTACCTGTATTACCTGATTTAATCCTCACAATTCTGTGAGGTAGGTACTATGAGTCCCCATATTTTACAAATGAGGAATGTGATTGAATAAGTTAAGTAATTTATGCAAGATCACACAGCTAAGTGTGAGGAAGAATTTGTTGAGATTTAAATCCTGGTCTATCTTACTTCAGAGCCCAAAGATTTAAGCTATCTACCCATCCTGTATCATTAAGGGTATTTGTAGGGAAAGAAAAAGGACAAATTATTTTTCATAGAAAATCTTCTCCCTATTCATAAAAATGTCAATTTAAGAAAGTAATATATACAATTAGGAAGAAAACACCTTTAATTTTAAGCTTCTAAATAATTTAAAACATCAAAAGAGAAAATAACAAATTAAGAAAATACATAAATAGTTCTTTTATTTTTCCTATAAATGGCATATCCTTTACACATTTTTTCTATTTAGCCTCTGTCTCTCTAAATATAATGTGCATATTAGTAGGTGTGTATTATGTGTTTAAATAGTTCAGGGCTTTGAGATTTACAAATCCTTACACATTTTGCATTTTATAAGTAACAGTTCAGAATTTTAAATTTTTAAGAGAAATTTATTCACTTTGGACTATGATAAAGCATCTCAGAACCATTTTGCTATTGTAAATGTAATGAGTTACACTAGTTATACTGTGAAGGATTAATAACTCTGAGACTAAGTGGAAATCCATGTTTCTCCCTGTTTTGTGCAGGACCTTTTTTTCCTCTATATTTGACCATTTAGCCTTATAATGTAAACTCACAAAGTTGTGAAACTGGAAGTTTGGAGTTAATTTATTGTAATGCTATCATTTTACAAATGATAAAACTGAAGCCTAAAGTTGGTAAGCCTATTTGTCCAAGGTTATATTAAATAGCAGTGTGAACTAAAACACATCTTCAGTCTTTTAGTTCATTAGTCTTCTTTCTGTGGTTATATGTAAGAAAACTACCAAAGGCAATGACTTGCTGAAAATCTTATGTATACCTTGTATTTTCTCTAATATATACTAAAAAGTGATTAAAATTGTTATACATAATTTATATAACCTACACAAACAGAAAATTCTTTATATATCACTCTTCTGATAACACTGGAGCAATACTGGAATAATTTCATTATTTGATCTAATTAATCATTCAGTTTTGAATGAGATGCTTTTTTAGGGTTGTAAACATTTAAGCAGCATAAGTAACAATTTATGCTGCAGCTTTTTTTTTTGAGACAGAGTCTCACTCTGTTGCCCTGGCTAGAGTGCCGTGGCGTCAGCCCAGCTCATAGCAACCTCAAACTCCTGGGCTCAAGTGATCCTACTGTCTCAGCCTCCCAAGTAGCTGGGACTACAGGCATGTGCCACCATGCCTGGCTAATTTTTTATATACATTTTTTAGTTGTGCAGTTAATTTCTTTCTGTTTTTTTAGTAGAGACGGGGCCTCGCTCTTGCTCAGTCTGGTCTCGAACTCCTGAGCTCAAAGGATCCTCCTGCCTCTGCCTTCCAGAGTGCTAGGATTACAGGCGTGAGCCACTGCGCCCGGCCTATGCTGCAACTTTTTAAAGGACTCAAACTGTAATGTCGTTCTGACTTCTTCATTACTAAATCTTTCACAGTATTAATAAAAATTATAAATTAGAATTAGTGATTTTGTTTTGTTCCTTAATATTCAAGCTTCATCTTTTCTGACATTTTAATGCATGATGTATTAAGTAGTTCATGTAGTTAAGAGTTACAAAGAAAGGAAAAATCTGTAATCATTTGTCATTCTAGGTTAGGGACCTGGGCAATTTTGCGGATGAACTCTGTCTCTGTGCATGTTGATTAACAAAGGTTTATTTGAAGAAATACAACAGTGTATGTAAAGATCGTGGACTTTTAAGACAAGATGACTTGGGTTTAATACTGGCTTAGTTACTTACTATTTAACCTTAGACCTTGAAGGTCAGTCTCCTCATTTTTAACATAAGCATATTGGTAAAATCTGCTATTCAGGGTTGTTGCTGGAATTAGAAAAAATAAAACAAATTGGAACATATTAGGCAATCAATAGTAGGTGACTATTGTTATTTTTATTTTGATACAAATCTGATTTTCATTATTTCATTTCTACAACTATTTAATTTTCATTGAATTCTAGTGATAGTTTTATAACAGAGCATATAAAATAATTTTAAATGTAACCTTTTTTCTTATTTTCTTTTAGGAATTTCAAATGCTTTGGGAACAGAAATCAGAATTTACAGTGTTGGATAAAGCTGCCAGAGTCATTCAGCAGGCCTGGAAAAATTTCCTTGTGAGTTTATTTAGCAGTTTTATTGAGATATAATTTATATATCAAAAATTTCACCTGTTTAAAGTGAACAGTTCAATGGTTTTTAGAATAAAATATACAATTCAACAGTTTTTAGTATATTTACAGAATTGCGTATCACCCTTCACTTTAAAAAGCAGACTTCTCTTTTAAAGTTTCAAAAAGTTACAATTAATTAGTTACTTCATCAACCTCACAAATATCATTGAGTTTATAGTCTGGGCCAGGCACTTGGATGATGGCTACTGTCAATGAAAGTGTTCATAATAGGCTTATTTGACTTTTACCTCTAAACATTTTATTTCTTGATTCAGGAATCAGGTTTGTGAGCAGGTGTTAGGAATATATTCACTCATTAAATATTTATTGAGTACCTACTGTTGAGGAGCTTGAAGTTTATTAATACACTGTATCTGGGGTAATTTAGTAGTCACTTATCATGCTCTTACTTGGGCATAGCTGGCCTCATAGCTGTAAGGAATATTCCAAGTTGACTTACCTGATTGGGTGAGAGCCAATAGTTAAAATGACTTCACTCTTTTCTTTCTGATAGCAGTAGTACTTTGTGCCTGGTAATTTTGTGTGAGGTGATATGGCTCTGTTTCTAGCACATAAGACCACCTTTATATCAGTTAATCAAATATTGCAAAATAACTTCCATTATTTGCCTCTTTTGCCTCTACCAATGCCATAAAACCTATGCGGAGGCATAACTATATTGATTTCTAATACTAAAATAAGAATTTTCTTTTTTTTTTTTGAGACAGGGGTCTTGCTATGTTGCCCAGTCTAGTCTTGAACTCCTGGGCTGAAGCCATTATCCTGCCTCAGCCTCCTGAGTAGCTGGGACTGTAGTGTACTACTCCACCCAGCTAATTTTCTTTTGAAACTTACTGTTTCTTAATTGGTTTTTATCAATATACTCATTATCCAGGCTTAAGCTTTTCTATCATTTGCAACTTCTTTTTTCCCACATCCAAGTAGCCACACATCTTTGAATACCTATTATATTCCTGGCACTGTGCTGGGCATTTTATAATACTTCCTTGCCCTTAAAGAGCTTCAGCAGATAAGCCATGCATATAAACAAACAAGTGTATGTGTGTATATGTGTGTATTGATAGACACAGCACACATTTTTACATTCTATCCCACCAGGAGCCCATTGAAATGACAGTATATAAATGGTTAATTTATAACAGAGATAAGGGAGTTGATGAGCAGATGAAAATTTTATCTAATTTCTGGAAAATCAAAAATAGATGGTAGCATCCTGTTGGACAAACTGTGTAGAAGCACTTGCCTAGACACACCTCGGGGCATTTCCAATGAGGGAATTGGTTTATCATTGGTACTCCAGAAAGGATATGAATTTGGAGTTAGCAATTTGAAAGGGCTGGAAGGAGAACTGAAAAGAAGGGAGTTAATTGAAGATCTGTACATGGAACAGCTGTGTCCACTGTTGTCTCCACTGTTACTACCAGAACCAGAGCTGCAGGTAAATGGATATTTACCAATAGTCAAAAATCTGTTTCTTCTCTCTGACAGTTGTAAAAAAAAGAAAAGAAAAAATATGCTGCTGGATGGATATATACGTACTGTTAGGCAAACAAACAAACCGCAAAATAACCCCAGGGGCTTATCTCTTTAAAAAAGAAAAATCAAATAAACCATTTGGGAAAGCTCATTCTAGCATAGATTTGGCACTTCACAGTAAAACTCTCTAAATTTTCTTATTTGAGGAACACCCTGCTAAATAGCCAACTACTTGACCATACCCATTAAAGAAAGCCTGCTGATTATCTTATTCTACTCATGTCACAAAGCCCCCAATTTTCCCATTAATGAGTGAGAATATTGTGGGGAAACAGGAGACTTACCCAAAAGCACAGGATTTGGGAGGCCAAGGCAGGAAGATCACTTGAGGCCAGGAGTTCAAGAAAAGCCTGGGCAATATAATGAGACCCTGTCTACACAAAAAAATAGAAATATTAACCAGGCGTGTTGGCACATCCCTGTAGTCCTAGCTACTAGGAAGGCTGAGGCTGGAGCATTGCTTGAGCTCAAGAGTTCAAGGTTACAGTGAGCTATTATTGCACCACTGCACTCCAGCCATAAATCACAGGATACTCATACTAGCTCCCTAGAAAAGTTGACATGACCTTCATAAGTATTAATGGACAACCAAGGTTCACCTGACTTTTAAGGAAAGGCAATGATGTAAAAACAAAAAGAAGAAAAAGAAAGGGGCCAGGAGAGGTGGCTCACACCTGTAATCCTAGCACTCTGGGAGGTCGAGGTTAGGAGGATAACTTGAAGTCAAGAGTTGGAGACCAGCCTGAGCAAGAGTAAGACCCCTATCTCTACTAAAAATAGAAAAAATTAGCTGGGCATGGTGGTGCATGCTTGTAGTCCCAGCTACTTGGGAGGCTGAGGCAGGAGGATTCCTCCTTCAGCTCAGGAGTTTGAGTTGAGGATGATACACTGTACTCCAGCCAGGCAAAAGAGCGAGACTCTTTCTCAAAAAAAAACAAGTATAAAAGAAAGAAAAAAGATGTAACAGAACCTGAAGAAATAAAAATAATAATAGATTTAATTAGATCAGGATATCAAATGGCTCTCCTGAGGTTGTGTCTTGGGGGAAAATGGTAGCCCATGGTAGTATGACTATGAGGTTGGGTGTAGAAAAAGAGGTTAGAAACTCTGAAAAAGAGCTAATCATGAAAGTCTTGGTTCAAATATAAGACAGATTAAAATTGTTCTAAGATGTGAAGAGAATACATTTGATCTTGATTCTAGGTACAGTCTGTTTCAAGTGGCTCAGAGGGTGACTTCTAATAAAGGATGCATAGTTGTAGCACATTGCTTGACTAAACTTTCTAGATTTTATTTACATAGTCATAGTAATGTGAATGCAGTTTTTAAAATTTTTAAATATTTTTATCAAATTAATATGTGTGCTTCTTTAATAAGTAAAATAATACAGAAGAATTTATAGTGAAAAGCAAGTCTTTTCCCTCATCCCACTCTTCTCTACCTTCATACTCTAATGGCAACAATTTTAAACTACTTTTTGTTGTAGATCTAGTAGTTACTGCTATGCTTCTAAATAATATGCTTGTACAATTACTTTTTATCAACTTTAGAAGTGATGTCTTGCCTTTCTGTAAAGATAATTGAGAGCTTAGGTTACTTATCCTCTATGGCCCTGCTTATCTCCACTCCCAGTGTCATAATGTTATTATTTCTTATTTCTGCTATATGTTAATTTATTACTTTAAAGAATATTTAAGCCTTTGTTTCTTGTTCTATCTGGCTGATATTGAATCATCTGTCTCCCCGTTATATATGATCTCTACCTGTTTATTCACCTCTCCATCTTTAAATCCCCAAGTTCTATTACCTGCACTATTATAATATAAATATTCATGTGGAGGAGTTCTTCATATATCTTGAATGCAAGTCCTTTTGAGTACTATATGCATTGCAAACATCATCTTCTAGGTTGGCCTCATCATTTTCTAAAAGGTGTTTTTGACAAAAAGAAGTCTTTAATTTTAATAAAGTCCAATAGATTACTTTTTCTTTATGGTGAGTGCTTTCTATGTCCTATTGAAGAAATTTTTGTTGAACCCAAATTCAGAAGGTATTATATTTTCCTTATGTTTTTCCTAGACACTTAATTGCTTTAGTTTCATATTGATATCTAGTATCCATCTCAAATTAATTTTTGTATATGTTAACACAGGTACAAAGTTTTTTTATTATGGATATCCAACTGATCAATTGTTTTTATTAAAAATACTAACCTTTCCACAATATATTGTGGTGGTGCCGCCATTGTTAAATCATGTAATCTTATTATGTGAAGTGTTTCTGTGGTCTCTATTCTGTTGCATTGGTCTATTTGTCTATATTTTGGCCAACACCACATTGTCTAAACTGTAGGTTTATATAATAAGTATGGATATAAGTATGATAGTATAGTCTTCCAATTTTGTTCTTCTTCAGGATTATCATGGGTATTCTGGGGTTTTTGTATTTCCATATAAATGTTAAAATAAGCCTATCAATTTTTATAAAAATTTCTGTTGAGATTATAATTGGGATTACATTGGATTAATAGATTAATTTAGGGAGAATTGAATTGCATTCATTTCTATACCTACTCTTTCTATTGAGTTTTCATGAACATAGTGTATGTCTTCATTTATTTATACCTTAATTTCTCTCCACAGTGTTTTATAGTTTACAGTATAGAAGTCTTTCATTTGATTTCTAAGTGTTTGGCTTTTCTTGATGCTACTGTAAGTTGTATTATTTTTTTAGGCTTTGTTTCCTAATTATTTTTTTCAAATTTGTAGAAATATAATTTGTTTTTATATTTGTAATTGCTTTTAATAGATTCCTTTGGATTTTCTACTTAATCATGTTATCTCTGAGTAATGGCAGTTTTATTTTTTGTTTGTGAACTTTATACATTTGTTTATTTTTCTTGCTTCGTTGGACTAAATAGAACCTCCAGCACAATATTGAATAGAAGAGGTAATAATAGACCTTCTTGTCTTTTTCCCGAACGTAGAAAGAAGGCATATAGAAGGCATATAATATTCTTCCACTCATTAAGATGTTACCTATAGTTTTTTGTAGAAACTTATCAGTTTGGAGAAGTTAACTTTATTCCTAGTTTGCTGAGATTTTTGTTTTTATGAAAATTCTGGGTGTTGAATTTTATCAAATGTTTTTACTACATCTACTAGTTGATCATATGGTCTTTCTTCTTTATTCTCTTTGTATGGTAAATTACATTGATTGATATTCAAATGTTAAACCAACCTATCATTACTGTAATAAATTACTTTACCATGATGTGTTACCTTTTTGATATATCCTGGATTTGATTTACTAAACTTTAGGATTTTTGCATAATTCTTCATGGATACAATTTTTCTTTCTTTGTAATGTTCTTGCCAGATTGTGATATCAGGATTGACTTCATAAAAGGGGTTGGAAAGTATTCCTTCTTTTTTGTTATCTGGAAGTTTGTGTGATTAGTATTATTTCTTCTATAAATGTCTGGAAGAATACATTAGCAAAGCTTATCTGGGCTAGGAGTTTTCTTTGTGGAAAAGTTTTTAATTATAGATTCCGTTTCTCTAATAATACAGGACTATTCAGATCCGTATTTCTTCTTGTGCCCATTTTGCTAAGTGACTTTTTCAAGGGATTTGTTTGTTTCATTTAAATTGTCAAATTTATTGGCAATGAAGTATTTATAATTTCCTCTCATGATCCTTTTAATGTTTGTAAGATCTGTAGGGGTATTGCTAACATGCTCTCTCTCCATTTCTCCACATCTGTCTTGCTAGGGATTTATCAAATTTTTTCTTAGTTTTTATTTTTTTAGAAACAGGGTCTTACTCTGTTGCCCAGATTGGAGTACAGTGGTGCAATCATAGTTCACTGCAGCCTTGAACTCCTGGTTTCAAGTGATCCTCCCGCTTAGGCCTCCAAAAGTGCTGGGACTACAGGCATGAGGTACCACACCAGGCCCAATTTTATTAATCTTTTTAAAAAACTGACCTTTGACTTTGTTATTCTTCTCTATTTTACCTGTGTTCCATTTCATTGATTTCTGATTTTATTGTTTTTTTTTCCTATCAACTTTTTTGGGGGATTTGATTTTTTATTCTTTCTAAAACTTATTGAGATTGAAAATTAGATCTTATATTTTCAACTTTTATTCTTTTATAGCATATGTTTTTAAAACTATTAAGTTCCCTCTAAGCATTTCATTAGAGATACCCCACAGGTTTTGGTATTTATTACCTTTCAATTAAAAATATTTTAAAATCCCATTGTGATTTTTTTTGACCCAGGGGTTATTTAACTACCAAATAGTTAGGTGTTTTATGGTTATCTTTCTGTTATTGATTTCTCGTTTAATTCCACTGAAGCCAGAAAACATACTTTATATGACTTGTAACAATTTGAAATTTGTTGAAGCTTGCTTTATGGCCCCAAAAAAGTCTGTTTTGGTAAATGTTACTTACATGTAAACTTGAGGAAAAAAATGTATTCTGAAGTCAGGTAAAATTAGTTCATTATATTGTTAAAATCTTTGGTACCCTTATTGATTTTCTTCCTGTTTGTTCTTTTAGTTCTTAAGAGAAGTGTGTTACAGTCTCCGGTTATAATTGGATATTCATGTATATCTCCTGGAAATTCTGTCAATGTTAGTTTTATATGTTTTGAAGTAATATTAGTACGTACATACAAGCTAAGAATTGTTATAGCTCCTTGTTTAGTTGACCCTTATCAGTATGAAATGTTTCATATTTTTAGTTGAAAGATAAAAATTATATATATTAATGGTATACAACATGATATTTTGAAACATGTATACATTATAGAGTGGCTAAATTAAGCTAATTAACACATATGTATTACCTTACATTCTTATTTTTTTGTGGTAAGAATACTTAAAATCTACTTTCTCAGCACTTTTAAAGCATACATACATTGTTATTAACTACAGTCACCATATTGTACAATAGATTTCCTTAACTTATTCCTCCCGTGTAGCTGAAATTTTTTATCCTTTGACCAACATTTCCCCGATTTTGTTTATCCATTTATTTTTTTATCCATTCATTCATTAATAGACACCTACACTGATTTTATATCTTGGCTATTGTGAATAATGCTACAATGAACATGGGAGTTTAGTACTGATTTCATTTCCTTTGGATATATATCCAGGAGTAGTATTGCTAGCTCATAAGGTAGTATATTTTTAATGTTTTAAAGAACCTCCAAACTGTTTTCCATAATGGCTTTACTAATTACATTCTCACCAGTAATGTGCAAGAGTTCCCTTTACTCTCCATTATTGTCTAAGACCTTTATATCTGCAGAACTCAAAGGTATAAGAGCACAGACATTAGCTATCTTTAGTGATGCTAGGAAAAGGATGTATGATCTGAGATTGTAGGTAAAGAAACAGATTCAAGATTTTTGCCTATGGTGTATTTCATTTAAATTGTGCTGAAATGGACAAATAATAAATGTTTTCATTGTTCAAAAAAAGAAAAAAGAAAAAGAATTGTTTGTGGTTGGCTGACTAAATTTGCACTATATGAAAAGTGGGCAAGATTTGTAAATCAGTGGAATTACTACAGGAATGAGGAGGATTCTGCAGTGGTAACAACTATTAATATTTATTGAGTGCTTTCTTGTGCCAGAAACTATTCTAAGTGTTTTACAAATATAATTCATTTATCTCTCACCATAGCTGTATGAGATAGCTACTATCATTCCCATTTTATAGTTGAAGAAACTGAGTACAGAGAGGTTAAGCAACTTGTTCAGGGTCACACAGCTAGTAAGTACTAATAATTGAACCCAATCTGAATATTGTACCATGAATTCTTAACCAGTAGGCTGTATTTTGTTTTTCTCCTAGATTACTGTGGAGAGTATACTGAGGTGACCCAACCAAAGTTTTGGATATTATATTTATAGTTGATAGTGATGTAGTTATAAATTTAAGAGTAAAACTCTTTGTGAGAATACTACCAATATTACCTGGCTTATTGAAGCAAACCCTGAGTGGATAATATTTCTAAAATCTCATGCACACACATAAAATCTATTTTATGGTTTTTACACATTTTTGCCCTAATTGGACAAAAAGCTAAGTAGAAGTAGAAAATCCAGTTTGACCATAAAATCTCATGTGTTTGAACCTTTAGAATGTCACTGTATACCGACAATTGAAAGATCTGATTGATTTAAGAAGACAAGGGGAACCACGTCAGATAATGAAATATATTAATCCTAGAGAGGTAAGGACATTAGTTATTGATACAGCATCTTATTTTTTCCTTAAAAATGTGTGGCTGCTTTATAAATTCAATGTGCTCATATCTGCTTCTTTTTTAAAACTTCTATTAAAGTATTATTACAAGTTGAAAGTTCATAAAACATAAATATATAGCTCGATGAATCTGCACAAAACTAACATCCTTCACACAGATCAATGTTTTCATACTCCATATCACCCCGTTCAGGTGCCCTACAAATCACTGCCAGCTCCCTCCTCCCAAAAGGCAATCACTATTTTGAATTCTAACATTATACTTTAGTTTTGTGTTTGAACTATATATAAATAGAATGCCTATAGTATGCTTTAGGAGTATAGGTTTGTTAATTCAACATTACATTTGAATGTACATAGCTAAATTTCAATCATTTTTAATTAATAGGCATTATTCCCTTTTATTAACATATTACTGTTTATTCATGCTACAGTTGATTGACCTTTGTATTGTTTCTACTTTTGGGCTATTATAATAACTGCTTCTAAGAATGTTCTTATTCATGTCTCCTAGTGTAAACATGCACACATTTTTTTTGGCTTATACTCAAAATGGAATTGCTGAGTGATGAGTTATGCTTATAACAACTCTAGGAGATAATTCCAAACTGTTTTCCAAAGTTATTATACTAATTTATATTCACACCAGCAATTTTGGGGAATTCTTAATACTCTACATCCTCACTAACACTTGATATTGTTAGTTTTTAATTTGCATTTCCCTGATACTAATGAGGTTGAAAATCTTTTGTGAAGTGCTTGTTCAAGTTTCCTATGTATATGTGTGTGTGCATGTGTGTGCACACATGTGTCCTCTGTTACTGGTTTTTAGCAGTTATTTTATATGTTGTTTTTTTTTTTTTTTGTAGAGACAGAGTCTCATTCACTGTGTTTCCCAGGCTGGTCTTGAACTCTGGGCTTCAAGTGATACTCCTGTCTCAGCCTCCCATAGTGCTGGGATTACAGGCGTGAGCCACTGTGCTTGGCTATGTATTCTATTTTTATTAGTATTTCTTTTTTTTCTAATTTATTTTATTGTGGTAAAATATACATAACATAAAATTTACTGTATGAACCATTTTTTAAAAGAGACAGGGTCCTGTTCTGTCGCCCACACTGGAGTGCAGTGGCGGGATCATAGCTTACTCACTGCAGCCTCAAACTCCTGGGCTCAGGTGATCTTTCTGCCTCAGCCTCCCAAGTAGCTGGGAGTACAGTTGTGTGCCACCATGCCCAGCTAATTTTTCTTGTAGAGGGGGGATCTCACTATGTTGTCCAGGCTAGTCTCAAACTTCTGGCCTCAAGCAATCCTCCTGCCTCCGCCTCCCAAAGTGCTGGGATTATAGGCATAAGCCACTGCATCCAGCTCCAGTGCAGTTTTGTTACATGGATATATTGCATAGTGATGAAGTCTGGGCTTTAGTGTAACCATTACCCAAACAGTGTACATTGTGCCCATTAAGTAAGTAATTATCCTTCTGTCCCCTCCCATTCTCCTACCCTTCTGAGTCTCCAGTGTCTATTATTCCACACTCTATATCCTTGTATCCACATTATTTAGCTCTCACTAGTAAGTAAGAACATGTGATATTTGACTTTCTGTTTCTGAATTATTTCACTTGAGATAATGGCCTCCAGATCCATCCATATTATTGCAAAAGACAAGATTTCATTTTTTTTTTATAGCTGAGTAGTATTCTATTGTATATATACCACATTTTCTTAATCCAGTCATTGGTTAATGGACACTTAGGTTGATTGCATATCTTTGATATTGTGAATAGGGCTGCTATAAACACATGAATGCAGGTATAATTTTGATGCAATAATTTATTTTCCTTTGGGTATATACCCAGAAATTTTTGTATATGGTGAGAGATATGGGTCAAGTTTCATTCTTCTACTTATGGCAATCCAGTTTTATCAGCACTGTTTATTGAAAAGGATGTCCTTTCTCCAGAATATGTTTTTGTCGACTTTTTTTTTGTCAAGTATTAATTGGTTGTAGGTATGTGCCTTTATTTCTGGGTTCTCTATTCTGTTCCATTGATCTATGTGTCTATTTTTATACCAGTACCATGCTGTTTTGGTTACTATAGCCTTGTAGTATGATTTGAAGCCAGGTAATGTGATGATGCCTCTAGCTTTGTTCTTTTGCTTAGGATTGCTTTGGCTATTTGGGTTCCTTTTTGGTTCCATATGAATTTTAGGATTTTTTTTTTAATTCTGTGAAAAATGACTTTGGTATTTTGATAGGAATTCTTTGAATCTGTAGATTACTTTGGGCAGTATGTCATTTTAACAATATTGATTCTTCTGAACAATGAATATGGAATGTTTTTGCACTTGTTTGTGTCATCTACAATTTCTTTGAACAGTGTTTTGTAGTTTTCCTTGTACAGATCTTTTACCTCATTGGTTAAATATATTTCTAGGTATTTTACTTATTCCATTTGTATCTATTATAAATGGGATTATTTTCTTGATTTGGCTTTCAGCCTGATTGTTATTGGTGTATGGAAATGCTACTGATTTTTGTACTTTGATTTTGTATACTGAAACTTTACTGAATTTCATTTATCAAATCTTTTGGAGGTGTCTTTAATAGTTTTCCATTTTGACATGTCTGGAAGTTCCCTGAGAAGCACAGAGGTTTGCCTTTGTTTCACTGCTCTCCATGTAGTCCCAAGGCTGGGCTAGCTTCTAATACTACCTGCAGCCACCTGAGGCAAGAGATAGGGCAGACAAGGCAAGAACAGGCAGACCCAACAGCCTAGGAAGGAAGAAGCTGAGGAGAAAGATACATGGAGATGTCTTAACAAATAGAGAATATTCAAAAAGAGGTAGAAGATTAGTGGTTATCAGGGCCTGGGGGAAAGGGGGAGTGACTGCTTAATGGGTATAGGATTTCCTTTTGGAGTGATGAAAATATTCTGGAAGTAGATAGTAACTGTACAATATTATGAAAGTACTAAATGTCGCTAATGTTAAATTTATGTCATGTGTATTTTACCACAATAAAAATGTTTTAAAAATCTGTTGGGATTTTGATTGGGATTGTATTAAATATTTAGATCAATTTGAAGAAAACTGATATCATGGAGCTCCAATCCATGACCATTTGTGGGAAACATGAGATATGCTACTCAGATCTCTCTTTACAGAAGGGCTTACTACCCAGTCACAGGGAGTATGGTCAGTAGACAGCCTCTAGCTGTGAGGATCTTCAGTTCCTATCTTTTTTTTTTATTTCAGCATATTATGGGGGTACAAATATTACGGTTATGTATATTGCCCATGCCCCCCCTCCCCCCTTGAGGCAGAGCTTCAAGCGTTACCATCCCCCAAACGTTGCACATCTCACTCTTTATGTTTGTATATACCCATCCCCTCCTCCCCTCTCCCACCCGCCTGACACCCGATAAATGTTATTCCTATGTGTCCACTTAGTTGTTAATCCGTTAATACCAATTTGCTGGTGAGTACATGTGGTGCTTGTTTCTCCATTCTTGAGATACTTCAGTTCCTATCTTAACTGAAGACAACTGCCTGACCCTGGGTCAGTGCTTTCCAGGACAACCCACATCCAGTGACTGAGCAGAGTGTGGTGGGTGGGGAGATGGGCATAAAAGCCTTTGTGATGTGGAACAACTCTATTGAGCAGTATTCACTTTAGAGCTCTCTGTAGGACTGGCCCAGGCTTTGTGGGACTTACGTTACAGTTCAAATTCTTTCTCTGCTCAGTTCTTCTTCCTTCCCCTTCCTTTCATAGGTGTTAATACCTAATAAACTTGTAGCACTCAAACTTCATATCAGCATCTTCTTTTGGAAAACCTAATTTGTAATGTTATTTAGTTCTATATTTTCTCTCAACAGTGCTTTATAATTTTCTGTATAGAAATCTTGCACATCTTTTGTTAGATTTATGCATTGCTCTTTGATGCTCCTATAAAAGGTAATTACAAAATTTTTATTTTCTAATTTTTGGTGCTAATGCTAGTATAATAGACAATCAATTTTTGTGTATTAGCTTTGTTCCCAGCAACTTTATAATCCTCATTTATTAATTCTAATAATTTGTACATAGATTCTTCTGGATTTTCTATGTAAAAAATCCTATTATCCTCACATAATGAGTTTTATCTTTCCCTTCCCAAACATTATATATTTTATTTCTTTTTCTTGCCATTCTGTACTGTCTAGCACCTTCAGTAATGGTGAATAGAAGTGATAACCACTGTCTCATTCTTGATCTCAGAGGGAAGGTGCTGAGTACTTCATCATTAAGTATTAAATGTGCTATTATTGGTTTTTTTGTAGAAATCTCTTAACTGATTAAAAGAAGTTCCCTTCTATTTCTGTTGAGCTAAAAGAGATTTTTTAAATCTAAGAATAGATGCTAAATTTTATGAGATATTTTTCTTTTGTTCTGACTTTTTTTGTTTGAATGTTAAATATTCTTAGCATTCCTAGAATATGCACATTTTGGTCATGATGTTTTATCTTTTTTTTTTTTTTCGAGACAAAGTCTTGCTGTGTTGGCTGGGCTAGAGTGCCGTGACATCAGCCTAGCTCACAGCAACCTCCTCGGCTCAAGCGATCCTCCTGCCTCAGCCTCCTGAGTAGCTGGGACTACATGCATGCACCATGACACTGGGCTAATTTTTCTATTTTTAGTAGAAATGGGGTCTCACTCTTGCTCAGGATGGTCTCTAACTCCTGACCTCGAGTGATCCTCCTGCTTCGGCCTCCCAGAGTACTAGGATTACAGCTGTGAGCCATTGCACCTGGCATATCCTTTATAAATATTACTGAATTTAGTTTGCTAATATTTTGTGTAAATTTTTTCACCTGCGTTCACACAAAACATGCAATTTACTGTCTCTGCCAGATTTTGTTATCAAATTTAGCTGGTCTCCTAAAACAAATTGGGTAATATTACTTCTCCAATTATTTTCTGGATTTTTTTTTTTTTTTACATTCAGTGTTATTTCTGCCTTAGATTTTTGTAAGATTTTACCAATGAAACCATTTGTGGCAGAAGTTTTCTTTAAGAGAAAATTTTAAATTACAAATGCAATTTATGGTTATGGGTCTATTTCCTATTTATTCTTGTGCTAGCTTTGATAAGTTGTATTGTTCTAGGAAGTTGTCATCTAAATTTCCAAATTTATTAGCTTCAAATTATTTGTAATATACTCTTATGGTCTTTCTGATGTCTTAGAATCTGTAATATTAATAATTCTGTTTATTTCCTTCCTGATATTGGTTATTTGTGTCCTTTCTCTTTTTCTTGACCAATCTCATTGGGGTTTTTAACTTTTATTAGTCTTTTCAAAGAACCAACTTTTGACTTTGTTGTCCCTATCTAGTGTTCATTCATTTCCTACTTTATCATTTTCTACTGCTTATTATTTCTTTCTTTATATGTTCTTTGAATTGTATTAGCTAGTATTTTTCTAACTTTTTGAAATGGATGCTTAGTTTATTGATTTTTAGCCTTTTCTGATATAATCATTTAAAACTCTGAATTTTTATCTAAGAATGGTTTAACTGCAGCTTACAAGTTTTGATATGTCATTTTCATCATTAAATTCAATTTAAAATACTTTTTAAATTTCTACTTTGATTTATTCCAGTTATTTAGAATTATACTTTTAAATTTGTAAACAGTTGGGAATTACCACATTATCTTTTTGTTACAGTCTTTATCTTAATTGCACTGTAATTTAAATACTCTGTCTATTTTGATAAATTTTTATCTGTACTGGAAAAGAGTATGTATTCTTAGTTGTTGAGCATAGTTGTCAGTTATGTCAAGTTTGTCAATTACGTTGTTCAAATCTTCTGTATCCTTACTGATTATTTTGACTAGTTATACTGTGAGCAACTGAGAGGTATATATTAAAATCTCCCACTATGATTAAATATTTTTATATTTTTCTGATAGTTTATATGTATTTATGAGCATATTATTAAATGAATACCAACTTAAGACTATTGTAACTTTCTTATGAATTAAACCTATTATCATTATGAGGTGTCTCCCTTTATCACTAGTTATGCTCTGTGCCTTAAGGTCCCAAATCTCTGATATTAATGCAGCCACACCAACTACCTCTTATTTGCATGCATCTTTCCCATTATTTTACTTTCAACATTCTGAATCTTTATATTTTAGCTGTATCTTTTTGTAGGAAGCCATGTTGTTAGCTAACATTTTTTATCCAGTAGGATACTCTGCATTTTGTTGGAGCATTTACACCATTCACATGTAATATTGTTATTGATATTTGGGGATTTCAATCCATGCTTTTACTTTTCACTATATATATGTCTCAGATGTTCTATGTTATTTTTCAATACTTTATGGCCTTCTTTGAGACTGATTTTTTTGTTTTGTTTTATAATTCTCTCTCCGTATTACCATTCTTTTGTGGATTTTGGGGGTGGGTTGTTTTTGTTGTTTTATTTTATTATTTATTTATTTATTTGTTTTTTGAGACGGTTTTGCTCTATTGCCTAGGCTGGAGTGCAGTAGTGTCATCATAGCTCACTGCAACTTCAAACTCAAGCAATCCTTCTGCCTCAGCCTCCTGAGTAGCTGGGACTACAGGTGTGTGCCACCACACCTGGATAATTTTTTGTATTTTATGTATAGATGGGATCTTGATATGTCACTCAGGCTGGTCTGACCTCAAATGATCATCCAGCCTTGGCCTCCCAAAATGCCAGGATTACAAGCATGAGCCACCATGCCCAGCCTATATTACCATTCTTTTATGCTTGTCCAAGAGATTGTAACATGTATATTTGACTTACGAAAATCATATTTAGATTGGCATTTTTATCTTTTCCCAGACAATGCACTCATTTCCCTTACCTCCTGTTGACCTATATACTCTTGCTGTTGTACTTTTAAATTCTATATTGCTGGATCATAGGGTAAGAGTATGTTTAGATTAATAAGAAACTGCTGAACTTTTCCCAATATGGCTGGGCCATTTTGCATTCCCTCCAGCAAGAAGTGAGAGTTCCTATTGCTTCACATCTTGGAGCATTTGGTGTTGTCAGTGTTTGGATTTTACCCATTCTAATAGCTGTGTAGAGGTATCTCATTGTTGTTTTAATTTACAATTCCAAATGACATATAATGTTGTATATCTTCTTTGGAGAGCTGTCTTTACAGACCTTTTGCCCATTTTTAAATCAAGCTGTTTGTGGAGTTTTCAGTGTTCTTTGTACATTTTGGATACCAGTCCTTTATCAGACATGTTTTTGCAGAGCTTTTACCCCAATCTATGTCTTGTCTTTCCATTATTTTGGTGCCTTTTAATTTTTAAACTTTTAATTTTGATGACGTCCATCCTATAATTTTTTTCTCCCAGGTATCATGCTTTTGGTGTTATATCTAAAAAGTCATTACCAAACCGAAGCTTACCTAGATTTCCTCCAATGTTATCTTCTAAGAGTTCTTAGTGTTCTGCATTTTAAATTTAGGTTAATGATCCATTTTCAGTTAATGTTTTGTGAAAAGTGTAAGATATATGTCTAGAGTCTTTTTTTTTTTTTTCCTTGCCTGTGAATGTCCACAATGTCCCAGTGGTGTTCCAGCATCATTTGTTGAAGACTACCCTTTCTCCATTAAATTGCCTTTGATTATTTGTCAAAATCAATTACCTATAATTGTGTGTGAGTCAATTTCTGATCTCTCTCTTCTGTTTAATTAATCTTTCACCAATACCACACTGTCTTGATTATTGTAGCTTAATAGTAAATCTTGAAGTTGGGTAGTGTTAGTCTTCCAACTTTGTTGTTCTCTGAAACTTCACTATGTGGTGGCTGTTCTGGGTCTTTTGCCTTTCTATTTAAAATTTAGAATGAGTTTGTCTATATACAAAATAAGTTGCTGGAATTTTGATTGAGATTGCATTAGCTTTGCAGGTCAAGTTGGGAAGAACAGATATCTTGACAATATTAAGTCTTCCTATCCAGCTATATGGATTATTTCTTGATTTATTTAGATCTTCTTTGATTTCTTTCATCACAGTTTTGTAGTTTTCCTCATATAGATATTGAAATATTTTGTTAGATTTATACCTAAGTATTTTAGTTTTTAGGGTGTGAATGTAAATGGTATTATGTTTTTTAAATTTCAGATTCCAATTATTCCTTGCTGGTAAATAAGCAATTGATTTTTGTATTTCAGCCTTTTGATTTACTGGGAATTTTTACATAAATAATCCATGTCATCTGTGAACAAAATTTCTTTTTCCCTTCTCAATCTGTATACATTTCATTTCCTTTTCTTATTGCATCAGCTGGGACTTCCAGTATGATGATGAATAGGAAAGGTGAGGGGATATCTTTGCCTTATTCCTGATCTTAGTAGGAAAGCATCTAGTTTCTTACCATTAAGTATGATGTTAGTTTTATGTTTCTTACAGATGTTGTGAAGTAAAGGAAGTTCCCCTCTATTCCTAGATTGATGAAGTTTTTTATCACAAATGGGTGTTGGATTTTGTCAAATGCTTTTTCTACATCTACTAATATGATCATATTACTTTTCATCTTTAACCTGTTAATGTAATTCAAAATGGCCTTGCATATCTGGAATAAATTCAAGTTGGTCATGGTGTATAATTACTTTCATACCTTGTTGAATTTAGCTTGCTAATTTTTTGAGGATTTTTGCATCCATGTTCATGAGAAATACTAGTCTGTAGTTTTCCTTGCTTGTAATGCCTCTGTCTCGTTTTGGTATTAAGGTGATGCTGACCTCATAGAATGTGTTAGGAAGTATTTCTTTTGATTTTATTTTCTGGATGAGATTTTTAGATAATTAGTATAATTTCTTCCTTAAATGTTTGGTAGAATTCACCAATTAACCTGTCTGTGCCTGGTACTTTCTGTTTAAAGGGTTATAATTATTGATTCAATTTCTTTAACAGAGATAGCTCTATTCAAATTATCTATTTCTCTTTGCATGATTTTTGGTAAATTGTGTCTTTCAAGGAGTTGGTCCATTTGATCTAGGTTATCAAATTGTGGCATAGAATTATTTGTATTCTTAAAATTTGTTTATTATCCTTTTAGTGTCCATGGAGTCAGTAGTGATGGCTTCTGTTTCATTTCTTTTTTTTTTTTTTGAGACAGAGTCTCACTCTGTTGCTCGGGCTAGAGTGCCATGGCGTCAGCCTAGCTCACAGCAACCTCAAACTCCTGGGCTCAAGCGATCCTCCTGCCTCAGCCTCCTGAGTAGCTGGGACTAAGGCACGCACCACCATGTCCGGCTAATTTTTTCTATATATTTTTAGTTGTCCAATTAATTTCTTTCTATTTTTAATAGAGACGGGGTCTCACTCTTGCTCAGGTTGGTCTTGAACTCCTGACCTTGAGCGATCCTCCCACCTCGGCCTCCCAGAGTGCTAGGATTACAGGCGTGAGCCACCGCGCCCGGCCTGGAAGGCTTCTTAAAACACAGATTTCTGCACCCCACCCCTGAGTTTCTGATTCAGTAGGTCTGAAGTGAGTGGGGTCTATGAATGTGCATTTCTAAGAAGTTCTCAGGTGATGTTGATGCTACTGTTCTAAGGATTA
>CAUYPO010090210.1:0-14663 GCA_963574435.1 Cheirogaleus major
AATGAACTTAAAAGCACATTGGGCCGGCACAGTGGCTCATCCCTGTAATCCCAGCACTTTGGGAGGCTGACGTGGAAGGACTACTTGAGGCCAGGAGTTTGAGACCAGCCTGGGCAAATATAGTGAAAATCCATTTCTATAAAAAAAAAAAAAAAAAAAAACATTAAAAAGCCCGGTGGTGGCACATGCCGGTGGTCCTAAATATTTGGGAAGCTCAGACCGGAGGACCAATTTAGGCCAGGAGTTTGAGGCTACAGTGAACTATGATCATGCCACTACACTCCAGCCTGGGCAACAGAGCGAGACCAAGATCCTGTCTCAAAAAAAAAAAAAAAAAAGGGTAGATTGAAGATTGCAGAAACAGAGTTAGTGAGCATGGAGATGGGTCAATTAAGTTATCAAATTTGAAAAACAGAGAGAAAGGAAGACTGAACAATAACAGAACAGTCTCAGCATATTCGTTTTGTTTTTTTTTTGAGACAGAGTCTCACTCTGTTGCCCGGGCTAGAGTGCTGTGGCATCAGTCTAGCTCACAACAACCTCCAACTCCTGAGCTCAAGCAATCCTTCTGCCTCAACCTACTGAGTAGCTAGGACTACAGGCATGCGCCACCATGCTCGGCTAATTTTTTCTATATGTTTTTAGTTGACTGGCTAATTTATTTCTATTTTTAGTAGAGACAGGTCTCGCTCTTGCTCAGGCTGGTCTCAAACTCCTGAGTTCAAACAATCCTCCCACCTCGGCCTCCCAGAGTGCTATGATTACAGGTGTGAGACACCACGACCAGCCAGCATATTAGTTTTTTAAACTTCCAATGTAACAAATTATCAAAAAAATTAACAGCTTAAAACACCACCCATTGTTAGTTCATAGTTCTGTAGTTCAAACTTTGGGCAGGTTCAGCTGAGTTCTATGCCCAGTGTATTACATGGCTTGTTACTGGGAGATTGGTGTTATCGAACTACACCATGGTAATTAAATTCATTAATATTGGAACTACGTAAAGTGAGGACTTGCCTGCACATTAAAGCAGAGTTTGAATCTTTCTTCAAATGTGCATGGTACTATTAAAAACTGGAAATAATTTAAGACAATATGCACAGTATCTTCTCTGAATACAATGCATTTTTATTAAAACACTTGTAATACCCAATCACATGGAAATTAACTATAAGGACAGATAGATAACTGTGACTATACTAGAAGGCAATATAAAAATGTATTATGATTAAGATACTACATATCATTATCTTTGGATACGACTAAAGCAATTCTTAGATCTTTGTCTTAGAGTCTGTTTTATAACAGAATACCTAAGACTGAGTAATTTATAAAGAATAAAAATTTATTTCTCACAGTTCAGGAGGCCAGAAAGTCCAAGATCAAGGCACTAGCATCTGGTGATGGCCTTCTCGCTGTGTCCTCACATGGTGGAAGGTAGAAGGGCAAGAGAGGGAACCCACTTCTGTAAACCTTTTTTATAGCAGCATTAATCTATTCATAAGGGAGAAGCTCTCATGACCAAAACACCTCCTGAAAGGCTCCACCCCCCCAACACTGTTGCATCAGGGATTAAATGTCTAACACATGAATTTTGGGGGAAACATTCTGACCACAGAAATCTTAGAGGAAAAATTTGCTTTTTATGTATAACAGAAGAAAAAAACAATTATGTGAATACCTTAAAACTGTAGTATACAAACAGGGAAAAGCTGGCAAAAAAAAATATTTTTTTTAAAAGAAGAAACAAACTAGAAAATAGAAAGCAAATAAATGAGTAGCATTCATTTTTATATCTGGCAGGAGACCATAGTTGATAGCTTTTACTAAAGACAGAAATATGTCCTTTCTTTGGGACAATTCATTATAAATGAAATAATTCTTCAAAATTGTAGGAGAATGATTTTTCTTTTAGTTTACAAATAAATTGTACATGTTTACACTATTAAAATTATATGTGCTTAAGTTTCTAGATCACACAACTCTTATGTAGTTAAATTTAGGTTAAACATTTGAATACCCAATCCTTCAACCTGATAAGATTATAAATATTTCACCTCCTTCTCTGCCTTCAATGACAAAGACCCTACCTTAGCATTCTAGAGCACTCAGATTTAACATACATTTTCTCATTTACTCTTCCTCTCCATTAAATGTTCTGATTTGCTTGGGTAAACTTCTGTTAATGTAAATCTTTAGTTTACTCTGGGGAAAGCAGTAATACAAATCCTTCTTTAAAATACATTGTGCATACCATTTAAAATGAAAATCTACTTATAGCTTTGAGTACTGAATGATAAATAATTAAAAACAGTAAGAGCAATTAAGTAATAGCTTCTAAGCCTTTTACATATGCTAAATCACTTGTTCCTCAACCAAAAGGAGGATTCCCATTTTATAAATGGGAAAACTGAGATTCAGAAAAGTAACTACCACAAGGTTATAAAGCTAGTAAGTACTAATAGTTAAACAGAGATTTCAATCTGGGCAGACTGGCTCAGGGTACGTGTTCCAAGTTTAAACCACTATGTAAACTGCCTCTTGACTGCAATTTTTATTCAAAATTGCCAAGTTAACTCTTCCCAACAAGTTAGTTTTCAGTTTCTGTATGTATGAATATCTTTTTTTTAAAAATTTTTTTTGTAGAGACGTCTCATTATGTGGCTCAGGCTGGTCTCAAACTCTTGGCCTCAAGCAATCCTCCTACCATGCCCGGCCAAAAGTTCCTTTCAGTTCAAATGAACTAAAATTCTGAGTCACCAAAATTCTCATACTGCAAATGATAATTATTAATAATAAACAAGTGCTTCATAAGGGAATGTTTATTGACCAAGAAAATAGTTTGTGAGTGATATGGTTTGAACGTTTGGCCCCTCCAAATGTCATGTTGAAATTCGATCCTCACTGTTGGAAGTAGGGCCTGGTGGGACATGTTTGGGTCACAGAGGGGGCGCAGATCCCCATGAATAGCTTGGTGCCTTCCCCATGGTAATGACTGAGTTCTCCCTGTATTACAGTACTTAGGTATAACATACATATTATCATTTACTCTTCCTCTCCATTTAATGTTCTGATTTGCTTGGGTAAACTTCTGTTAACGTAAATCTTTAGTTTACTCTGGGGAAAGCAGTAATACAAATCCTTCTTTAAAATACCTTGTGCATACCTTTGAAAATGAAAATCTACTTTATTCTTTCCACCAAGGGGGTTTGACAAATGTTGCTGATTGGTTCACTCCAGAGCTGGTTGTTTAAAGGAGCTGGTACCACCTCCTTCTTCTCTTGCTCCTTCTCTGGCTAAGTGGCACGCCTGCTCCCCCTTCACCTTCTGCCTTGATTGGAAGCTCCCTGAAGCCCTCATCAGAAGCAGACACTGGCACAACGCTTCTTATACAGCCTGCAGAACTGTGAGCTAAAGAAATCTCTTTTCTTTATAAATTACCCAGCCTCAGGTATGTCCTTTATAGCAACGCAAAAATGGACTAATACAGTGAGTTTTCAGATACAATAAAAATTTCACTGAAGAACAAATTTTTCATCCAAATGCAATCATTTGAAAATTATACTAAATAAGATGGAGACTGTGCATAATAAAAATTTTAAAATCCTTCATCATTTCCCTTCATGCGTTTTTATTCTGAGATCTATTAAACACAGTTCTGAGCTTGAATTAAGTCAGTCAGTCAGACTGGAATTACTTTGCAGGATATTTTGTTTTCAGCATTCCTTAACTGAAGGAAACTAAAGAAGGCCCTCTTTGAATGGAACAGTGATAGCAGTAACAGGTCTCCATGGTAAAGAACTGTTAAGTGTTCCACAGGGTGTTTGTAGAGACAAAGGTGCTTGTCCTTCAAGCATAAGCTGTTATAGGTCCATTAAGAAAATAATGTTAAAGGCATTCTAAAAGATGGGAGCAATATTTATTATGCCAAAAGAAGAGCTGAAGATGACAATAAGTCAACACAAAATTCGATCTTAAAAAAGAAAAGAATGTTTAGGCAATACCAAAATGTCTCAGGCTTCTAGAAACAATATTCTTTCCACCAAGAGGGTTTGACAAATGTTGCTTACTAGTTGATGTTTTGATAACAGGAAAAAGACTGTAAGCAAAAACACTTATAAAAACTTTGTAACTCAGACAAAGTGAAAAATCAAGGGAGGGAGAGGAGGGAGGGGATCAGATTCAGTGATAGAAGACAACCAAGGAGGAAAAAAATAACAGGAGATAAAGAAATGATATATCCTTAAGTTCTCTTTTCATATCTGGGTGACAGATGGTTAGAACTATCAGTTGTCAAGTAACTGAAGTTTGATATCCTACACTACATACCTATAAACAAGGTCTACTCCTAACACGAAGAATACCTCTGAGGTCCTTTATTTAAACAAAAAGTGCTAGAGACACACTCACCCAACTAAACTGCTGCAGCATTAATGCTATACATTCTCTTAAATCCTAAAAGCCTACAAAAAATTCCCTTTTATACTGATTTTGACAAATCTGTCCTCAAATCCATTTGAAAGAACAAAGGCCCAAAATAGCTAAGACAATCAGAAACAAGAAAAAAAAAAAAGGCAGGGATTTGCATTACTACCTATAAAGGCCACTGACATGAGAATGTGGTATCAGTGCAGGGACAGAGAAAGAGAACAGCGTAGAAAAGAAATCACAAATACAGGCCTCATATAAGGAAACATATGAGGAAAGTGTTGCAAAACAGTGGGGAAAGGATAGACAATTCAATCAAGGGTGATAAGACAACTGATTATTATCTACTATCAAGTGATTATGCAAATAAATCCCTCCTCACACCCTACACAAAGATCAAATCCTGGTGGATTAAAGACCTAAATGTGAAAATCAAAACTTTAAGAAACTTTCAGAAGAAAATATGACAAGATCCTTATAACCTCATGGCAAAGGACGCTTTTTTAAACAAGAAAAATAAAATCAACACGGAATCATAAATATCACTAAATTAAAACTTAACTTTTCTTTACAATAAAAGATACCAGAAACAAAATTAAGCAACAAACTAGAATACAGATCTGCAATTCACATATTAATGAAAGATTAGTAATGTATATGGAACTCTAAAAATCAATTTTAAAAAAGTAATCCAACGGAGTAATAAACTAAAGTAATGAACAGGTAATCTATAGAAAAAGAAAACAGAATGACCAAGAAACATATGAAAAGATGTTCAACTTCACTAGCAATGACGCTGAAATGAAATGAAAACATCTTACTTCATACCCATCAAATGGGCATAAATTAGAAAATCTGACAATAGCCAGCATCAGTGAGGGTGTGGAACAACAGAAACTTCACTTACACTGCTAGTGGGAGGAAAATCTGCAACAAACACTTGGAAGGGCAATTTTGCACTAATATTTTACAACTTGGAAGGAGCTACAGTTCTACTGAGGAATTCCCCTTCAAGATACAATCCCTCAAGAATCTTTCGTACTCATGAACACAAGAAAACATGGATAAGAACTTAGAAAACATAGAGTTGTCTGTAATAGCAAAAAATTGGAAAACAACTTCATGTCCACCAATAGGAGAATAGATAATGTGGTATATTCATACAGTGGAATATCACATAGCTGTTAAAATTCATGAACTAGAGCTACGAACATCAACCTGAATAGCTCTCACAAAAAAATGCAGAATGACAAAAGTTGCAAAATGACAAAAAAGACACTATTTTTATGAAGTTTAAAAACATGCAAAACAATACCTACAGTATATCTGTATGTATGGTATATATAAAATAGATTTCTATTTGGAAAGTGTTTAATTCTGAGAAAGGAAGAAAAAGAATGGAAGCAAGGTAGCCGCTAAAAATATTAAAGTATTTCAACTGTATCTTTTTTTTTTTCCACAGACAGGGTCTTGCTCTCACTCAGGCTGGTCTCAAACTCCTCAGCTCAAGCAATCCTCCCGCCTCGGCCTCCCAGAGTGCAGGCGTGAGCCACCGCACCCAGCCTCAACTGTATCTTGAATGTTCTCGTCTTTAAAAAAAAAAAATGATCAAGTATGTCAAAATATTAGTATTTGACAAAATTGGCTGGTAGAAATGGTCATTTATGTTACATTTTGTATTTTATGCTCAAAATATTTCATAGTTTAAAAAAACTACAAAATACATTAATTAAAATTTGCAACTATCTGAAGGTATTAGGATTTTGGGTAGCATGCAAGCAAAATAAGGCACAGAAAAAAACTGGCTATTAAAGCTACAATTCTCATTCATAACCAAAAAGTTTTTTTCATTTTCATTTTGTCTTCTATAAGTCAGGATTAATTTTAATTTTTTACAAACATTATAACAATCTCATTGTGTGTAAAAACTGACCTAAGTAAATGTTACAAATTTGAACACATAAAATAAATTTATGTTATTGTAATGCTATCAATACCTACCTTTATATTGGAATTTCTTATAAAATTTCATTGGACAAAAAGATTGCATGAAAGTCTCAGGCTAACTCCTGGTCAAGTTCTTGTAACACAATAAAAACCAATGACATAGCAAAGAATGTGTCTATACACATTCAGATTTCACTGGGAAAAGTATCCTCTTAAAAGTTCATCTTTCAAACTGCTGTGTCAGAAGAGTTTTGTAGAGGCAGAATGTGAGCTCAGCTTTGTGGGGCACAAATATGTCTCAAGGAAGGAGGTACCAAGGTTATTGAAAAGAGCAAACATTTAGCAAAGAATGGTAAATAGTACAAAGGCAGAAACTAGCAAGAAAGAGTGCCTGAGTTGAGTAAGAGGAAAGAAGATATGCAAACAGGAACTGGAGTTAGGGCTTAGAACAGACAAGTCATCACTTGGGAACCAATGAATAAGGACATGACATCTTCCCTTTTAATGCTAACCACTAAATCTTCCTCCCATGGTTCTGCCCCATGTTTCACTTTCCCCTTGGAATCTCTAGGAATGGCTACCCCAACCAGGCTCCACCTCAGGAGTTCTGTACCCCCTTTAAGACTTGAGCCCCAGTGGAAAGGGAGAGGTGGAATACATGTAGATATTTTCCATTTTTCCCCTCTGAACAGCTTCAAGGAAATCTTATTAAACAAAAAATGACTCCAGATTTGAAGAATTCCAATAAAATGTTTAAAGAGCTCTAATGCTACCAAACCTAACATACCCTTCAGGGCTTGCTTTCCTGACTCCAAGGAAAGACAGGAACTTGCCAGAGTTCCTTACTTTCTAACCTTTGGCCTGTCTCCATTCTACAAGTCTCATATCAAGTCATGAGTGCCTAGACAATCTGACCCATCACAGCTTTTCTCAGAGACTGAGAAAAGAATTTCTTCCCCATGTGAATGATGTCAGAAAGACTGCTCACCCTCCAGGGAGACTCTGCACCTACCAAAGGAGATTCATCTATAAAGGCCCTTAATCATAAAAGGATCATATCATACATACAATAAAAGGTGGTTACTTCCTGCTGGGAGAAGTGCTATCAAGAAAGGGCAGAAGGACAGGAGAATGTCAACACCTTTATAGAGAAAGCTCCTATCTAAAGGTCCTTGTCTCCTCTTCAAGGAGGATGACTGTTTTAAATAAAGGGAGAATATAAAACTGCTCATGTATTCCTAGCACTGTATTTATCACACTATCTTACAATTACCTTTCTATGTGTGTGTATGTATTCCATTAGACTGAGAGTTGCTTCAGGGCAGGAACTCACAGTCTACTTACTCATTTTTGTGTCCCTAGAACTTAACACTATGCCAGATACAGTAATTATTCAATGCATGTTTGTTGAATGAAGAGTGAAAAAGGGTATAATACACATACACATACACACAAAAGGTAATAAAAATCTGACTGAATCAAGGAGAACTTGTGAAAACGACAATGAAACTGTAAAGAAACATTCTTGTAGATAGATCTCAAGCCAAATAATGACTTGTTTTGTATTAATGATTTCAAATTAAAAGAAGCTTTAAGATCTGAAAAATGCAACATATAATTTTTCTTCTATAATACACATTTAAAGCCAATTTGGGTTCCTTAGCATTTCATTCCACACTTTCGAATTCTATTACTTGTCTAGAAGTTGTTACAGGAGGGCCTCAATCAAACTCATTCTCTTACTCTTAAACTGCTTTTTGGACACTGAATTGTCATACTTGAGCTAATAAGTACTTGAAGCTTTAGTTGATAGCATTGCCCATGTAATAACCTATACACAGCAGTGTGTTTCATCTGAACAGCAGTGACTCTTTTACTACAACACTACTGAAGTAAAACTGTGATCCACCAAACCTTGAAGGGACCTCAGGAGCCACTGAGAACAAAACTGCCAGAGCAACTCAACCTACTTTCACCAGAGAAGTTTTCAATCAAAGAACAATGGGCTTCCAGGAAAGATTTCCCTTGAAGAAACAATTCAGAGTTTTTAGGTTTTAAAATCATTTGTTTTATTCTATTTTGCACCTTCTGTTTTATTTCACTAGAACAAAAAGAAAGTCTTCACAACAACAATAAAAAGTACAGGTCTCACAAAGGAAGACATTCCGTAATTAGGTTTCAAAAGGAGAGACCATGCTTCAGTGCGATGTTTCCTAGATTTATGTCAGTCCCCTATGTTTACCATCTACCAATAAAAAAGCTGAATGAAATAATGAAAATATATATTTGAAGACAAAGGGTCAAGATATGATTACAAATATTTACATGTATATTCTCTGACTCACGCATATCTGATTTTTGAACATAGTTTTGGGATTACAGAACATACCAAAATAGGGCACTTTCTAGAGTCTCCTCATGACTATAAAATTTTAGCTATGAAATAAGTGACATACTAAGATGTGCAGTATTCTGTGTGACTGGCAATTTTCAGCCATGCTTTTTATTTTCCTTTCATTCTAAATCCTAAAAATCTACCTAGAGTTCTGTTAACTACCAAAACAAACAAACAAACAAAAAACAACCCTGTAGTCCCAGCTACTTGGGAGGCTAAGGCAGGAGGATTGAGTCCAGTCTGGACAACATAGCGATATCCAGTGTCTCAAAAAAAAAAAAAAAAAAAGAATATTTCTTAGCCAGCTTACAGTTACTTTAATTCCCAAAATAAGTCTTATAGTTTGTTCATCTTTTTCTTATTCTATAGTCACTGAGAGACCAGCACTCATATGACTCCAACAAATAAACTATTAGTTGTTCTGGAGTGTTTCGAGATTCTAGAGTTTTCCTTTTCATACTCCAAAACAGAACAACTCGTAGCATTTGCGCAACCCTTGCAATCTGAGGATAAAGACCAATACCTTCACAACAACTGTAAACAAATCCTGAAGCTGAGCTACTAGGGATTGAATGCATGTGTAATATACGAAATGAGAAATTCTTCCTAGTCAACTGGGGTAAGTCGAGACTCTAGTACTGGGCTGCCCTAGACTGCGGTCTCCACTGCTCTATCATTTTCAAAGGGGATGCGGGAGGGGAGTTAACCATTTCTAAAGACAGCAGGAAGTTTGTACCCTCAACTCCACCATTACTTCATTAGTCCTGTCTCCAGCGAGCCTCAGGTTCTTTCCTATTCCTATGCTTCGCGAGGAGAACGGTCCTTTCCACATCCCAGCTTCAGCAGGCAGGAGGCACACTCAGACTGGTAGCTACGCGCTGAGGTCGCCCCCAGAAAAATCCCGACGATTAGGTGGCGGCCCCGCCCCTCCCCTCCCTTTGCTTGGCTTCCCAGTCCCTGGAGTCGCCGCTGCCCACTTTCCAGCTGGACAAACAGTAGTCTGGGACCGGGCACAGCACTCACCCACGTCTTGCTCGAAAGGGTTGGCGGTGAACAGAGGCATCTCGCTGGCGCCCGGGCCCAAGTCACGGCGGTCTAGCTGAAGCTCAGCAGCTGCTCCCCACTGGGTGACCCGCGGCCGCGGCTTCCTAGACGGCTCCTTTTCGGCTGCCGTCCCTGCACTTCCGCCACTGCTTCTGCCCGTCTTCCGCCTGACTGGCCGCCTCCGAGTCCGCCCTCCGCCCTCGACTCCCCCATCCCCCGGGGCAGGGTCCTTCCGGTCGCGGGCATCCTCCCAGCTCCTTTGTCGCCGCTGCTCTCCAGGAGAAGGCGGCAGACCCCGTCCCATACCGCCGCAGGGGTCAGGCGGCCGCTGCGGCCACCTTTCCATCGCTAGGACCCCGGCGAGACACGGAGCCGGGGACCTTCGGGGCCGGAAGTAGTCGCGCCTGGAACTAGGCGACGCCGGAGGTCAGGAAGCTGCAGTGCAGCTGGCGTCGCGGCAGGGGGCGCGGTCGCCCGTGATTTTTCGCCATGGACACCTGGCTCTAACCGCCACCTTCTCACTAGTTTAATTCGTTCCTCGGACGCTGGTTTAGTCCCTGGCGGCCGTGGGCCCGTAGTAGCGTTCACGTCACAGTTCCGTTGTCCTGGAAACGGAGCCGCCGACACGGAAGTGGCTTTGAGATTCTGCAAAGGGCCTGGCTCTGCTCTCGGACACTTGCAGTGTTGCACCCTCCTCAGCGCCCAAACCAAACCCGGCCGGAATAATCACCCGCAAGAACGGAGATCGAAGTAATCGTGGGGCTGTGGTGATTTGTAACTTTTCGCTTTCCATCGTGTCTTCTCCATAAAAAACACTGTACGGCCCTGGGAATACAAAGACGAAAGAGATAGTCCCTGCCTTCGATGTGCTGAGAGTTTTATAGGGGGAGTGCATAACGTACGTGACAGTATATGACAATTCAGATATTAGTAAGAGTCATAAACTCAGATTCCCGTAGGATCCAGCCAAGTATTTAAATAAAAGTGCAAGAACTCTTCCCACCCACACATTCCCTATACCAAATGTAATTATTTTGTCTGTCTCCCCTCCTTAGAATATAAATTCCACGATGAATTTTGTCCACTGCTGTATTTCCAGCGCCTAAAACAGTGTCTGGCAAGTGATAGATGCTCAATAATACTTTTCGATTGAAGCCATGACTTTCAAACTGAACAGCCGCATATCTAAAGATAGCAGCTGCTGGTAAACCATCCATTTGTTGAAGTATGGGTGCTACTAGTGTTTCCAATTTTTCAACCATTTTTAAATGTTGAGAATTACTTAAACATTTTAAACAATGAGTTTCACAAAACCATTTTACAATCTCTAGCATAAAGAGTTGATGTGATAGACGAAAGAACCTTTACACATGGAATAATTCAAAAAGGTGGAGGTGGTTGCATTTTATAGTATAAAATTAGGCGCACAATTGAGAAGGAAACATTTGCAGGTGAAAGGGGTGATTTCAAGACAGTTTTTGGAGACTTTCTCGATGGGTCTGTCTAGTGTTAAGGCTTAGAATTGGGATTGAAAACAATACTAGCTAATAATAAGAGGAAACATATTGAGGAGAGCCTTAAAGAACAAGCTAAGAAATTTTAATTTTAAAGGAGACAGCAGATAATTATTTAAAGACATAGAGCAGCAGAGTAGTATAATAAAAATAGTTTGGAGATATAATCTGATATCGATGTACATGATGTATATGAAGAAGACCCAGAGAGTCAGAACAGTTTAGATGGCTATTGCAGCACTTTAAAAAGGAGATTTTTTTTTTAGAGGAGCTTTTGAGTAAGGAAAGCATTTGCCTTTGGGATACCTTTGGAAAGCATTCATATTTTAAGGACACTTTTTTAGCTCCTCCTCTTTAATAGCAAGCATACGCAATTACGTATAGGTATTTACCTTTCTCTGTAAATACTTAGTCTTTTGGTGAGTTCCTCCAATTAACAAAGTTTTTAATAGTCACTAGGAGCCAGCCCCTGCATTAGAAACAAGAGGATACAAAGACCGTTCATTGTTACTTCATCTAGTGAAGTAACTAGCCAATTAAAAGATGTTTCAGTGGTAGCCTACAAATTCTGGTGTGCAAAGAAATGCAACTTTTTCATTTTTCTTAATATAACCTCTTTTGAGCTCCCGTCTCCCTAATGAGAGAGACAATATTATCCATTTCAGTTAATTCAGTCTTTTTAGGGTTTTCTGGGTCATTGGGTTTACAGTCAACAAATTTATATCTTTACTTTGGATCACTTTCCCCACACTTACACCAAGATCCATCCCCTGGTATGTTCTTCCAATTCGGCCAGTACATATTTGGTGAATAACCCTTTTTATTCCAAAACAAGGACAGTGCTTCCTCAATTAGGCCATGATGAAACTTGACCCTAATTATTGGTTTAGAAACACTGAAGGGGACTGTAGCAAATTCTGAGAAAAGGAAACAGCATCTTAGAAGGCATCCTCCTTAGGTGAGACTTCTACATTGTCTTCAGGCAAAGGAAAGCCACTATCCTCTAGCAACTGCTGTTGGTCCAGAGTTTTGAGGTAAATTTATCAGCTTAAAGTTTCCTAGGGTAGGGGTCCTCAACCTATGGTGAGTTGTATAATTATTTCATTATATATTACAATGTAATAATAATAGAAATAAAGTACACAATAAATGGAATGTGATTGAATCATCCTGAAACCATCCTCCCCACTCCAGTCCATGGAAAAATTGTCTTCCCTGAAAACGGTCTCTGGGTGCCAAAAAGGTTGGGAACCGCTGCTCTAGGGTACGTACCCAGATATCCTCATCCTGGGCTTCAGGGTTTCATTTTTTTCACATCAGGGCCCTGACATTAGTGTAGAGACACACTGTGGGTTATGAACTCACCCATCCTCTCACAATCAAGTTCCAAATCTGATTTTTTTTTTTTTACCACAGTCTTTCTGGTTATAGCTCACTTACGTGCTCTTGCTCTCTCTACCACCACCACATTTCTAATTGTAAAAAAGGGGAAAAATGGAAGTAACCCAAAGACCTAAGATATTAAATTAGCTAATCAAAGTACAAAATGCCAGTATGATGGAATTCTAGAACTCAAAAGTGGTTTACATCTGCGCCGCTGTACCGGTTTATGGCCCATTAGGAAATGTGCCACACATCACTGCCTGAGCTCCGCACCTCGACCCCACCAACCACAACACCAACGACCTCCCGTGCAGCCCAGGACCATGGAAAAGTTGTCTTTCATGAAACCAGTCCCTGGTGCCAAAAAGGTTGGGGACTGCTGGGTGGAAAATATGTCTGCAACAATAAGCAAATTGACGGAAAACAAAATCATAGTGTGACCAATGATTATAGCTATATGAAATATATAATGAATTAACAAATGTTAGAATGGATGTTAACTGATATAAATATCATAAATATTATAAATAAAAAATATGAACTAGGAAAAAAAAGTATGACACCGGTGGTGTAAGTGTCCCCTCTTCTCCCCACTGGGCCCCACGGATCCACTTCCTGCCTCTGGATCTGCCCATTCTGGACAATCCTTACAAAGAATCATGAAATGTTAACATATGGCCTTTTGTGACTGGCTTCTTTCATTTAGCGTAACATTTTCCAGTTTCGTGCATTCGGTAGCGTGTATTAGCACATCATTCCTTTTAATGGCTGAATAATACTCCATTGTATGGATAAAACCACATTTTTAGTTGTTTCTAAACTTTGGCTATTGTGAATAGAGCTGCTGTGAACGTTTATGTATAACTTTCTGTGTGGATGTGTTTTCCATTCTCTCGGGTATATATGTAGAAGTAAAAACAAATTTTTTTAAGACCTCAAAAAAAAAAAGTATCAGCATCCCCTATTTTTTTGGGGTATTTTTCCTTTTTTCAGTGGATTAACGCAAGTGTTTATTTTCATCATACAATTATGCAACACATGGGCTTTTGGCAGCCAGCTGTCCTGAATGGCTCTCTTCCACATAGTGAATCTGGCAACCAGATACCTTCCAACTCATCACTCCTCTGTTCCTTAGGGTCTTTAAGTCCTTTGCTTGGTGTCAGAATTGAAGTCTTCAACATCTGTTGTATGCCATAAATCATCATCACAATCCAAAGTGCTGGAAAGCCTGATTCCAGGGTCTTCAGTAATCACATCCACTGAATTGCTATTTTGAGGAGGATTTGTAGGTTTCATTTTTTTCTTAAATCATCATCACAATCCAGAGTGCCGATAGCCTGATTCCAGGGTCTTCAGTAATCGCATCCACCGGATTGCTATTTTGAGGAGAATTTGTAGGTTTCGTTTTTTCTTTATATTCCAAAATTTGCTCGTGAAGCATGTGATAACCAGTAGTTACAGTATAATCTTCTGCAGTCTGGTCAAAGTAATCTTTAACAAAGATATCAATATTTTGCTGGAGAATAAGACTGAGTATACTTGATGATCCACAATGTATAGCAAGCATGAGTGGTGTTCTTTGCATGCCATCAACTACATTTACATTTGCTTTTTCCTGTATTAAAAATTCTGCCACTTCCACTTTTCTTTCTCTCAGAGCAAGCAAAAGTGGTATGAGTTGATCCTTGTTTGTTGTTTCCATTGTGGCACCATGAGAACATAGTTTTGCTGCTGTTGATAAATCACCATTAAACGCAGCACAGTGGAGAGCAGTGTTGCTGTGGACATCCACAACATTGGGATCGGCACCACGTCCCCCCTAAAATGAATGGTGTATGATTTTTCATGAATTTCCAAAGCATTTGGTTTGACTTTTATTTTTTTTATATATTTTTTAAATTTATTTTTTGAGACAGATTCTCATTCTGTTGCCCAGGCTAGAGTGCTGTGGC
>CAUYPO010090213.1:0-24713 GCA_963574435.1 Cheirogaleus major
CAGGGTGAGGGAGGCACCTGTGTCATCTGTGTGATCTGGGAAAGGTGGCTGGAGTCCAGTGCCTGTGCCAGCCATGGAACCAAAGACCCTAGGACAATGGTCATCATTACGATGGAACCAAGACTGCTGGCCTGGAGTAAACCAACTCAGAAGTTCCCACAAGAAAGCTGAGCCACGGCAGCGACTGAGTAAAACTGCAAGTGATTTCAGAAAGCTAAGAGATGCTACCAGAGCCCACGGAGCTTCAAAAAAAGGGTGAAGGTCTCAAGCATTAAATGCAGCTACCAAGGATGGAGCAGGACCGACCGCACCACCTGGGACCTATGTGCCTTGGGCAAAGTCTATCTCCTTTCTGAGCCTCAGTACAATGGGTACATCACACTTCCTAAGCTTGCCCTGAGTATCTTTATAAAGGACCAATGACAGGGTTTGCTGCAAGGTAGAGGAAAAATGTCCAATCCGTCAACTTCTTAAGAAAAAATTTAAATGTACACTAAAGCAGAGGAAATAGCATAATCCTAGATTCAACAATTACCATGATTTTGCAATATTTGCTTAAACTATCCCTTCTCTCCAAAACATTTCCCTTCCTTTTTGATTGTATAAGTTTCAGCATCACCTGCTATGTCATCAGAAATCGTTCACTCTTAAAACTTTTAAATTCAAATTAAAGCCAAGTTTTTCTACCTTTTTTCCTTAATGAGGAAATATCAAGGCTCACATCTCAGTACCACATGCCCTGTTTCTAATTATGCTCTGCTACCAGCAGGGCAAGGGAGAAGCAAGTGTAGAAAAGCCTCTGACCTGCCAGAACCCCACCCCAAGGACAGAAAGCAGCTGTAGGGTGCAGCCCAGCAGGTCCCTTTGCCTGTGCTGCATGGACCACGGCCAGGCTGGGTCGTGCCTGATGGGATGGTTCCTGCAGATGCCCAGCATCTCCTGGGCGCAGTCCTCAACCGTACCTTAACCAGATTGGCAATAAACGCTGAGTACTTCAGGTCATGTTCCTGGGAAGCAGCTGTAATTCGATTAATCCAGAGCTGAAATAAGAAAATACTGAGATGCTTAAGAACAACTTCTGGATGTCATGTCCATACCTTCCAGCAAAGGCTCCAACTGAACTAAAAGGTATTTTTGTAAAAATAGAGGCTGGTGTGGTGGCTCACGCCTGTAGTCCCAGCACTGTGGGAGGCCAAGGTGAGAGGGAGGATGGCTTGAGGCCAAGAGTTGGAGGCTGCAATGAGCTACGATGACACCACTGCACTGCAGCCTGGGCAACAGAATGAAACCCTGTCTCAAAAAAAAAAACAGGCTGGGCGTGGTGGCTCACGCCTGTAATCCTAGCACTCTGGGAGGCCCAAGCAGGTGAATCGTTTGAGCTCAGGAGTTGGAAACCAGCTTGAGCAAGAGCAAGACCCCATCTCTATTTAAAAAAAAAATGGAAAGAAATCAGCTGGACAACTAAAACCATATAGACAAAAAATTAGCCAGGCACAGTAGCACGTGCCTGTAGTCCCAGCTACTTGGGAGGCTGAGGCAGAAGGAATGCTTGAGCCCAGGAGTTTGAGGTTGCTGTGAGCTAGGCTGACGCCACGGCACTCTAGCCCAGGCAAAAGAGTGAGACTCGGTCTCAAAAAAAGAAAGAGGCTGGGCGCGGTGGCTCACGCCTGTAATCCTAGCTCTCTGGGAGGCCGAGGTGGGCGGATCGCTCGAGTTCAGGTGTTCGAAACCAGCCTGAGCAAGAGTGAGACCCCGTCTCTACTGTAAATAGAAAGCAATTAATTGGTCAACTAAAAATATATAGAAAAAATGAGCCGGGCATGGTGGCACATGCCTGTAGTCCCAGCTACTCGGGAGGCTGAGGCAGGAGGATTGCTCGAGCCCAGGAGTTTGAGGTTGCTGTGAGTGAGGCTGGCGCCGTGGCACTCACTCTAGCCTGGGCAACAGAGTGAGACTCTGTCTCAAAAAAAAAAAAAAAAAAAAAGAGGAGAGGAAATCAGTGGTAAAGCCACCAGGTCCTGAGCTTTTCTTTAGTGACAGACTTTTTAATTATACTTCAATCTCTTTGCTCATTATCTGTTTGTTGAGATTCCATTTCTTCATGATTCAATATTGGCCGGTTGTATGCTACTAGAAATTTATCCATTTCTTCTAAGTTATCCAATTTGTTGGTGTATCATTGTTTATAGTAAACCTTCATGATCTTTTGTATTTCTATGGTGTCATGGTACTGTCTCCTCTTTCATGTCTGATTTTACTTATTTGAATCTTCTCTCTTTTTTGCCTAATTATTCTAACTAAAGTTATATTGACTTTGTTTATCTTTTAAAACAGCCAACTCTTAGTTTTATTGATGATTTCTTTTTTTTCAGTCTTTTTTTCATTTATTTCTGCTCTGATCTTTATTATTTCCTTTCTCACACTAACTTTTGTCTTAGTTTTTTCTTTTTTTCTCTAGTTTCTTATGGTATAACATTAGGCTATTTATCTAAAAATTTTTTTATTTTTTAGGTGTTTATTATTATAAAATTCCCCTAGAACTATTTTTGATGCCTACCATAAGTTTTGGTATGTTGCATTTCTGTTTGTCTCAGAATCTTTTTCAATTTCCACTTTAATTTCTCTTTGACCTATTTGTGTTTTAGGAGCAGGTTGTTTAATTTTTACATATTTGTGAATTTTCTGAAATTTCTTATGTTATTCATTTCTACTATCACACCACTGTGATTGGGAAATATGCATGATGTAGTTTCAGTCTTCCTAAGTGTGTTAAGATTTGTCTTGTGGCCCAACATATGATCTATCCTGGAGGATATTCATGTGCACCTGAGAAAAATGTATATTATGCTGCTGTTGGTTGGAATGTTCTGTGTATGTCTGTTAGGCCCATTTGGTATAAAGCATAGTTCAGTCCAATATTTACTTATTGATATTCTCTCTGGGTGATTTGTCCATTGCTGAAACTGGGGAATTGAAGTCCCCTAGTATTATTGTATTTTATTATTGTATTATTGTGTGTGTGTGTGTATGTACTTGACTAGCTGATTCTAAACTTTATATGGAAATTGAAAGAGATAAGAATATTCAAGGCAATCTTAAGAAAAGAAAAATATAAATATCTTACTCTATCAGATATAAAGCATCACAAATTTTCAGTAATTAGGATAGTGAACCACTTGTGCAAAGAGAGACAAATAGACCAATAAAAATAGAGGAGATAGCCCAGAACAGACAGTCACATGTAGACACTAGATTTACAACAAAGATAGCACTATAAGTCATTTAAAAGTACATATTTTTTTAATTGAAGGTGCTGGGTAAATTGGCCACCTGTATGGGAAAAACAAATATAAACATTGATCCCTATTTTTTAAAAAATCAATAAAAGTTGGAGATCTGTTATCTAAATATGGCAAGTAAAAAAATGAAGCTACTGTAAGACAATATCAGAGACTATCTTTATGACCTTTAGGTAGAGAAAGATTTTCTTAAAGAGATAAAAAATCAAAAGCACTAAATTAAAAAGAAGTCTGATGAATTGGACTACATATATATTAAGATTACATTAATATTAACATTAAGATTCACAAAAAGGCATAATAAAGGGGTAGAAAGGCAAGCCATAGAGTGGGAGAAGATATTTTCAAGATATGTAATAAAGTACTTGCATCTAGTAAATATGATAAATATATATAAAAATATAAAAATATATATTTATATATAAAATGAGAAAATTACAAGTAACTCAATGGATAATGGGCAAAATATTTGAACAGGTACTTCAAGAAATAGAAATGATATCAAAATTGTAAACAAATAATAAACAAATAAACAAATAATATCTTCCATCTTATTAGTAATCTAGGAATTCAAATTTAAACTACAGTGAGTACTACCACACATCTGCTGGAAGAAGAAAATTTAATAGCCTGACAACGTAAACTATTAATGAGAATGTGACCCAATAAGAGCTCTTCTACACCGAAGGAGCATAAATTTGCTCAAATAATAAGGAAACTCTTTGGCATTATTTCCTAAAGTTGAAAATATATGTACCCTATGGCAAACAGTTTAAATTCTAAGTCTATACCCATTAAAAAGGTGTGCACATGGGCAATAAGAATCATTTTTAAAAAGTATAGCAGTGATAGTATTTGTAGCAGGCAAAACTTGAAAACAACCTAAATGTTTATTAACAGTAAAATGGATAAATAATCTGTGGCATACTATGATGGAACACCATATAGTATTAAAAATTAATGAACTACAGTTGCACACAGCTACATAGATACATTTTATAAAGGTAATATGAAATAAAATAAGCCAGATGCAAAGAGTAGATATTATATAGTCCCACTTATACAAAGTTTAAAGCAATGTGACAAAACTAAACAATAGTGAACATACAGATATACACACTCAGGCGATAAACATATTCATTCTTGCTGCCTGAGTCCTAATTTGGTTGTCTGCCCTTCTAGATATCCTATGCAAAATCTGCATTAGTCTAAGCCAGTAATAGTCTTCTTCATTTTTTTTCCAGGGATTAAGTTGAGGGGTAGGTGTGTAATCCTTTTCTGGAGAACTTCTGGGAAAGTTTTCCTTGCTGACATAGAAGCAAATTCTCTCCTTTTGCCCTGGTGTAATTTGGTGGGTTTGGATGTCATGTCTAGGCCAATGCTGTGACGGAGCACTCACCTTACCCCGGGCACTCACATTTCATTTTTCTAATTCCCCGAATGTCCTTGTTCTGTGTGCGTCCTCCTACCATCTTTTGATCTAACACAACTCTCGAGTTAAAGTTCATAACAAGTTAAATTATGAAAGGAAACCACGTTACTGATGTCCTTAGTATGAACTCTCCAATCCTCTGAGCAGCCGCCATGGGACAGTAAACTCTGCCTTTGTCTAATTTGTTTTCAGACTCTTGGAAGACCTTGTATTTTCTTTCACACTTATATTTTTATAACTCTGGAATGAAAGGTTTCTGTCTTACCTGGAGGAGTTATGGACAACAATGCAAGGACTCCAAGGATAAAAAGCAAGACCCTCATGGTTGGATGGGTGAGTCAGGGAGAATCAGTAGCTGAGATCGAGAGAACTTCTTTACATGTTTAGTCATCAGGAGGTGAGTTGCTGCATGATTATCGAACCTTTCAGTAGCAAGAACTTTTCTATGTTTCAGTGAGGTTTTATATCAGGAGACAGAATGCAATGGACATGACTATTAGTCATTCAAAATACATTTATCAAGTGCTGACAGTGTGTGGACAAAAACAGTAGAATGCACAGAACTTAAAGAGAAGGATTCTCTACGGTAAAGGCAGAACAGATATTCTTTGAAAAATCAACATTCTCTTATGGTTCCTGGAGAAACTGTAAAAGTTAAGGTAATATTTACATAGGAAAATATTCATTTATTTACCTGATAATAGGAAGAAAAGCACCTGATGCAATAGCATACCTGTTAATTAATATTTTGGGGAATGTATGTTAGCATACTTAAGCAATGAGATTACATTTGAAACCATACACAGGCTAGTGAGATATACAAAAGTTTTCATTTGATTATCTCTCTGTATATTCGACTGAATGAGATCAACTACTTTTTATTTATTTTATTTTTTTATATTTAATTTTTTTGAGACAGGGTCTCACTCTGTCACCCTAGGCTAAAGTACATTGGTGTAATCATAGCTCACTGTAGCCTTGAATTCCTGGGATCAAGCAATTCTCCTGCCTCAGCCTCCTGAGTAGTTGGGATACAGGTGTGGACCACCATGTCCAGCTAATTTTTTTACTTTTTGCAGAGGCAGGGTCTCACTCTGTTGCCCAGGCTGGTCTTGAACTCAAGAGATCCTCCCACCTTGGCCTCCCAAAGTGCTATCATTACAGGCATGAGCCCTCATGCTTGGCCCTAATTTTTATATTTAAAATCCAACTGAATACAAATTGTTTGCACTTTATAGTTATATGCAATGTGAGAGGAATCAGAGAAAGGAGGGTGGGCCTTAGAGAACATATAATACACGTAGGAAGGCAAATAATATGTAACAAATGGTGGCAAAGTAACACCAGCACGTATCTGACAAAGGCACACATTACCCCTTAGGCACTAAGGAGATGAACATGAAGGAACCCACGGCAGTTTGACTGGCCTAGGGAATGCTTACGGATGGTTGGAGTAAGGATGCCAAATTTAGAAACTGCAAAGCACATGCACATTTCTGATCGGCATAACTTTCTAGATGGTACTACTCCAGATTAAGTAACTTTTCTTAGTACGAAGAAGAATGGTGATAAGCCATGCCTTTCTGCCATGGCTTCTTCTGGGTTCTCCTTCAGAGTCTCAGCGAATGGAGTACGTTGTTGCATTGTTCAAGGTCCTCCTTAGACAATGAGATTTTCAAAATGACAATTTCAGTTGAATCAGGGATGGGGGACTGATGGAGGCTATGGTACCATTATTGGAGGCCCTGGAGGAGGCAAGCTCCACAAGTCTTCACAAGTCTAAGGAGGGCCAGTGAGGGGAATGAAAGCTCTGGGGATGACCTTCCCTAAGCCTGGATTCAGGTCCTTCCTCCTCTCCGGTTGCTGCGGCAGGGGCACCTGAGAACAAGCCTCTCCCAGCACCCTGGAGACTCAAAGGGGGATCGTAGGGTCATTAGGGTGTGTGCTGGTTATTGATAACTGTTTCATTCACTGAAACCAGAATGACCTAGGATCTTTAGCGTCTCTGATCACAAATTCACTGATTTTTCTCATGTATCTGGGAGCTCTTGGCTTCTTGATCGGGAGGAAAGGCTTTGGAAGTACAGTTTACGTTGCAAAACAATACAATTTGTGAGAACAAGTAATTGAGGTCCTTCATGGAACACTAAGGGCATAATTTGCAGTGCCTCTTTGATATTTTCTATGAATATTTGTTTCCCAGCCTGATACATTTGGAGCCAAGAGGCAGACTTGGAATGCTGCCCAGGAAACTCAAGAACAGTGTGTGACCCACAGGCTGGCCGGCAGGGACATCAAAGGAAGGGTCCCAGGAAGGTTCACTGCCTGCTGGGGGTAGCTGGTGAGGACCAGATGCGAGCTGAAAGGGAGCTTATCACTAGATTGCACAGAGCCTCAGCAAAGAAAGATGGGTGCTTTGATAATGCCTGTCCTTAAAAGGACACAGAGAAGAAAATTAGATAGTTATCAAGTACAAGCTGTCACAGCAGAAGAAGAAAGGAGGTAGTTTATCATTAGATAGTAAATTTGACCTAGAAATTATTGGGCTTTATTGAACATAGCTCTCCAGAAAGGCAATAGATATTCAATAAATAATTTATAATCAAGTATTCATAGTTCACCTTCCTTCCCTGTACCGAGCAGAATTGAAAGCTTTGGAGTCCTTGCTGCATTAATTATCTCTTTAGCTTCTTGTTCCTGAAACCTTTCTAAATTCATTGTTTCCTTTCAGTCTATGAATATCTTTAAGTCCCTGTACTTTAAAAACAAAACACAAAGTTACCTCCCTTGTATTTAGTTTGCTTTTGACCTAATACCCTAACTTTTCTCCTTTTCTCTCAGGAAAAGAATAGTCTGTATGCTCTATTTCCATTTCTTTATCTTTTATTCACTTCTTACCCCACAGGTTGTTGACATCTTCCCTCATCTTTCTAGTGAATATACTTTTGCTAAATCACTAATAAATTTTTCTGTACAGCGCATTGGTCAATGTTTGACTGACCATAAATATAAAAGTTTATTTCTGTGCTTTCTATTTTGTTTCATTGGTTTATATTTCAGTCCTTATGCCAGTATCACACTGTTTTGATTATTTTAGCATTATAGGAAGATTTTGTTTGTTTATTTATTTATTCTTTTTTTCTATATATTTTTAGTTGTCCAATTAATTTCTTTCTATTTTTAGTAGAGGCGAGGGTACCCCTCTTGCTCAGGCTGGTTTTGAACTACTGACCTTGAGCGATCTGCCTATCTCAGCTTCCCAGAGTGCTAGGATTACAGGTGTGAGCCACCGTGCCCGGCCTGACTTTTTCTTTTTTTTTAATTGGAAAACTTTTCAATTAGCAATAATTGCGCCGCAGGTAAACCTCATTGGCTATGATACTGCCACTGTGCAAAGCTAAATATTTATGTTTATTTTAATTCACAAATTAAAGTTGCATATATTTATGGCATATAACATGATGTTTTGATATATGTATACATGTGAAATGACTAAATCAACCTAATTAACATATCTGTTGCTCACATACGTATTTTTCTTTTTTTGTGATGAAAACATTTAAAATTTACTCCTCTTAGCAATTTTTCAGTATACAATACATTGTTACTGACTATAGTCACCATGTTGTACAATACATCTTCTAAACTTATTCCTCCTGGAAGCTGAAATTTGTATTCTTTGATTTTGACCAACATCTCCTCTCTACCCCTCACTCCCATACCCTGGACCACCATTCTACTCTCTGCTTCTATCAGTTCATCTAGTTTTGAATTTTACATATAAGTGAGTTTATGCAGTATTTGTCTTTCTGTGCCTTGCTTATTCCCTTAGTATAATGTCATCCTGGTTAATCTATTCTTTTACAAAGACAAAATTTCCTTTTTATAAAAAAAAGGATGAATAATATTATATTGTGTAATATTATAGCTTGTAATGTCTGTGCATCTCTGTCAGCTGAGGTTGATGTTGGTAAAAAAACGCAGGGATCCTCAGTAGCCAACACGTTGGGAATGGTAGAAAGGATTTTTGGTCTTCAGTGGTAATGGTCCTCTCAATATATTTTCCTCCCAACATGAAAGTTGTATCTGAAAGTACCCCTCTTTGCACTGAGTCTAGCTTGCTTGCCTGCTCACAGTGGCATTGGCACTAATGTTTCATGAGTGGCACCTGTGGTGTATGCACAGAGCTGATGACTGAAGCATGAGTACTTATGGAATGACTATGGCTCTGGGGTCTGGGACAGTAATGGCAACAGTGCCTGGGATGCAGTCATTCCTGCTGTTGCATTGGTAACAGTATGCAAGGTGCACATGCTTGTGAAGAGTCACGGAGCTGGGGTCAGGAGCATGAATTTTCCCAGAATTACAGTTGCTGTGGAGTTTGGTGGGGACTAGCTGTCTATGGTGATTGAGCTGGTGCTCAAAGTATGGATATGTGGAGAGAGATCTTGGCTCCAGGGCCTAGGGTACCAGCTAGTTCACTAGGGCAGTAGGTCTGTTTTCTGAGGTGTGCGTGGGTACAGTACAAAACAGAGCCAGCATCTGGAGCATAGGTATTCTTTGAATGGTTGCAGCTCATGGGTCAGGGGCACACACAGAGTTGGGAAATTTGTTGTAGGCTTCATTAATCTGATAATCCATTTCTATTCCTAGGTTTGGGAAGCTGTCAGTTATTATTTCTCCAAATATGCTTTTTACCTCATTCTTTTTCTATGTTCCTTAGGGACTCCTATATGCATATACTTGCTTATTTGGTGGTGTCTCATAACTCTTGTAGGCTTTCTTCATCCTTTTTCATTTTTTCTCTCTCTTTTTTCTTTTTTCCCCCTCCAACTAAAATTTCAAATGTCATGTCTTTTGAATTCACTGGTTCTTTCTTCTGCTTGATCAAGTCTGCTATTGAAACTTTCTATTGAATTTTTCAGTTTAGTCAATGTATTTTTCAGCTTTAAGATTTCTCTGTGCTTCTTATTTTATGGTTTCTATGTCTTTATTGAACTTCTTTTTTGTTCCTGAATTATTTTCCTGATTTTTTTTGCTTAGTTGTCAATTTTTATTCTCTTTTAGTCAATGAGCTTTTTCAAGATGATTATTTTGAATTCTTAGCCAAGCAGTTCGTGAATTTTTATTTCTTTAGAGTCTGTTATTGGTGCTTTATTAGTTTTCTTGGGTGGTGCCCCATTTGCCTGATTCTTCACAATCCCTGTAACCTTGCATTGGTGTCTGTGCATTTAAAGGAACAGTCAAGTCTTCCAGTCTTTCCAGGCTGATTTCAGTGGATATAGACCTTCATCGGTCAGCCCAGCCAGAGATTCTTGGCTGGTTGCCTGGCACAGTCTGAATAAACAGATGGTGTGTCATAGGGTAGGCCTACTGCTGAGAGTTTTGTGTGGGGCCATTAGGTCCATGATCAAGTGGAACTGGAACTGTATTTGTGGGTGGATGTGTTTGGAGTCTATACTGGGAATGGTTGGGCCTACCTCCTAGTCCACAAACCAGCAGGTCTAAAGCTGTGGGTGAGCTGGGCTGGACCTGGGTGCATGAGAAGTTTGGGTTGTCTCTAGGTCCATAATTTTGTGATTGGTGGACCTGTTACTGGGGGCTAAGGCAAGTGTGGTTCCTCCATGGTTCCTGGGCATATGGGGCCACATCTGGAACCATGTATAAGCAAGGCTGAAGTAGGTGAGTGGCTGGTGGTGTTTCTGTGTTCACAGTCAAGTTTGTGATTGGCTGACTACTAGGGTCATGGACCTGCTTTCTCAAAGCAGCTTTCCTTGGTCTTGGGCTCTAGTGCAGTGTCATAACCTCCTAACTGGGTCCTAAAGTTCCCACAAAGATATTTCTGTCTATGGATGGCTGCTAAAACAGTGCTCTATAGGAGGATGAGATCTGGGGACCCTCTATTCAGCCATCTTACTGATGTCCTATCCTATCTGTTCTTTGTTTCCTTTTTCTTCTTTCTATTTATTTATTTAATTTTATTTTTTTGAGGCAGAGCCTCACTCCATCACCCTGGCTAGAGTGACATGGCATCAGCCTAGCTCACAGCAACCCCAAACTCTTGGGTTCAAGCAATCCTCCTGCCTCAGCCTCCATAGTAGCTGGGACTACAGGCAGGCACTACCAGACCCAGCTAATTTTTCCTATTTTTAGTAGAGACGGGGTATTGCTTTTGCTCAGGCTGGTCTTGAACTCCTGAGCTCAAGCAATCCTCCCACCTCAGCCTCCCAGAGTGCTAGGATTTATTAGGTAGTCTTAATGATTTCATTTTATCTCTTTTTTTGGTTATTGGATACAACTCTTTGTTATGTTATTTTCACGATTACTTTAGCATTCATACTATTCCTCTTTAATTTATCACAGTTTATTACTGGGTATTATAATCCTTTACATGTAATATAAAAACCTTACAAAAGTATATGAGATGTGACTTGGTGTAGTTTTCTTTATGATTTTTCTACTTAAAGTTCACTAGACCTGTGCATTTATTTTAAAATTATATTTGGATTTTTTTGGCCATAATTTCTTCAAATATATTTTCTTCCCTGCCTCTTCTCCTTCAGGACTTCGAATACACATATATTAAGCTGTTTAAAGTGGTTCCACAGTTCACTGATGCTTTCTTGCCCTTTAATTTTCTTAGCCCCAGAAAGTCAAGTTATTAGATGGTGATTTTGGAAAGAGTTAACTGGGCATGCTGAGTTAGCTCCTCAGCTCTCCAGCTCCTCCTGGTGATCCTACTTGTAGTAAGGAGGTATTCTACTTCTCAAGGAGCTTGGTGCTGCAGAAGGGAGACCTACTTGAGTTTCGTGTTGGAATGACTGGGTCAGTAGTGTGCCTAATTCTCAGCTGCAATGTTAGCAAGGCCACATGATTAACAGACTTTAACCCATATTCTCCAAGTAGGTCTCTATTAGTAACAAAAATGACATATTTTTTCAGAACCAAAGGAAGAAGAGTGTTGATGTTCTAAATAATCACACACTACTTACTGCTATTGTATACACTTATTTGAAAGTTTTAACTTTATCTTTTTTCTTACAAAATCATATTTTGTATGAATACCTCTAGGGTATGATATTCCTCTATTACTTAGTTTATTCTTGTAGTTCTTAAGTAGCTTGCATGTGCAACAAGAAGAAATGTCCCAGGGATCAGTACATATGGAATTAGGACAACATTTATTTCCAATCAAGGGACAAGAACAAGTTGGGTTAAACAGGAGCCTGAAAAATGTATCCATTCATTCTGGAGTTCGAAGTGCTTACAGTTTGCTCCCATCTAAGGAGATTTTCCTTTGGGAACTGGTGTTGGATAAGGATTCAATATCCACCACCTTCTACAACATTTTTTTTCATGATTACATACACCGATGGTGTCATCTACGCTGGTACATCCTCCATCTCTGCACATTCCTTTCAAAACAAGACACTGTTTTTGCCCTGGAATAACGCCGGTCTTTCCTGTATAGGAAGAGATTTGACAACATAATCAATTCACCATCAAATTATTGGAAATGCACATAAAGCAATAAACCCCCAGAAGGATGGTTTTGGGATAAGACAGATGATATTATCAGACACTTAGACAAAAATAGTGCCTTTTTTAGGGAGGGGGGCCAAGAGTATGGACTATACACATCTTGGAGGGGACGGGCTGATTTCTAAAAGCCTTTAGAGAGCTTTTTCTCACCTGGAGCTTTTTCTCATATTTTGAAATGTGCGTGACTATTGTTGCCACCACGACTGTGGAGGGTGTCTTTGGTATTTAGTGAGTAAGGCACAGCATTGCTAGATTTCCCACCTGACGGGTTGTCTCGCACCAAATGTCAACAATGCCCCCACTAAGAAGCTTTGTTTCAAAGGAAGTATCTGTCCTTCCACCTTCTCATCTGTGCTTACATCATCCTCATCATATGGTACATGTTCTCATCTTCATTTTCTTTTTTAGAAAGTCCATCAAGCCTTCAGTTTTTATCTTAACTGATTGCCCCACTTCAGGACTAAGTAAGAAATACCCTTCCTATGTTGCTCTATGCTCCTTATATATAGATTCAGGGAGAGGATTCCTCTGAGAGATGAGAGGTATTTTCTCTTAAATGGGTCCATATGTTTTCTTAATTTGTTTGGCTGCTGAGATGCATGTGGCTAAGTGTGTGCTCAATGGAGTAGTCTCCTTTATGCGCAGTACTTTTTCTCTTGCCTTCTCCACACAGCTGAGGTTCACTCTTTCTACAGTGAATTACAATCAGTGTTACATCATGGAGACATTTCTGCTTATGTTCGTTAATAGATTTTCGTTCCTCACCATCCTATTTACCCGCCGTGTGTCATTTTGCTTTTATCATCCCGTAATATACTAACCCTGACTGGCATTTTTTGCTGCCTAACTTCTACAGCTTGACTCACAGTTTGATGCTTTTGTGGCTCTGAATCTTTTTGTTGTTGTTACAATCACTTTGTATTTAAACTAGGCTCTCATTGTAGAAAAATATCCATAGCCAGATAAACCAATGCAGCGTTTTGCAGTGTTTGCTCCCAGCCTGTGCAAGACTGTGTCCTACCCTTGTTGGAAGGTTCAAACTGGTTCGGTCTGGTATTACACTCTGCTCTCCAGCTAGCGGTGCATAAACTCAGGGTCTTTGTGTAGCGAGAAAATGGTACAATGGAGGAGATGGAGGAGTATATCTTGTAATACTACCTCTTCTTTGCCAAGACTATTCTGGAAGAGAAAGTGGCTGTCTTTCAGGGAGAGAACTGAAATCTCCCCAGCCATTTGTGGAAGGCACTGGCCCAGCTTCACTGTCTACACAGAGCACAGGCTTCACGCTCAGCGGCACGGCAGTCCTGTTGCCAGCTGTTGGTCTTTCCTCAAATAACTTCATCCATGCATTTAGTGTAACATCTGGTAAGATTGTCAGGTTTTTAAATGAGGCTAAAATCAAAGGTTATCAGTATTGGGAGAGACACAGTAAGTGGCAAGAGTATGGTGTCAAGGAGGCCTCTGTGTGTGAACTTAGAGGAGGTATCCTGTGCAGAGGGAGGTGGAATGTGTGAGTCTTCAACTGAAACCAAGAAAGCTAACCTCTCCCTGCAGGGTAGAGAACCATAACCCACTACACTGTAAAGTTCAGCCTCCTGGTACTAGTCTAGGATAGTCCTGTTTTCTCTGCTTGGAAGATGCTTCTTGCATCAATCAAAAGGAATGGGACAATGCATCCCACCAGTGCTGTGCTTCCTGCTAAATGAAGCTTAATTTAAGGAGATACTCTCTGAGCAGGAAGCCAAGAGTTATAATCTCCGTTTCACCAATGATTGTGACATAGCTTCATGCCCAGGGCACTAGTTCAGGTCAAGAAGATAATATTAAAATTGCCTGGCTCATGAAGGATGGCATTTCTTCCCAGATATTGGCATTTATTTTTAGACTTATTGGTAAAAGGATACATATCTAGAGCAATAAAAGAGAATGGCTCTCTAATACACTTCAAATTTACATGATATTAATATGTTATAATGGTTATATCACAGGGCATTTGGAGAAAGGACACATATTTAATAATTGTTGCTGAAAAAAGAAACAATGTAGATGAGTGATTCATATTATAACATAAATTTCTGTGGATGAAGTGAGAAGAACTTAGAATCACACTAAAATAAAAGACCTTATAGTGACACATTCATTTAATCTTTAAAAGGATATGACTTGCTCAGTATTAGAGCTCATTGAGTTATTAACTTTTCAGTGTTTCTGGTGATAGTAGTGGATAGAATTTGGATGAAATAGGCTCTTCTTGGAATTTTATCAATCAAAAAATAAAATGGTTAGTTTTCTTTTCTATACATAATGTAGACTTCAAGCTGTCTTTTGCACCTGTCCAGTGCGATCTATTTAAATGTTATGATGTTCAGAACAGCCACCATTAAAAAAATAAAAAAATAAAGTAAATAAAAAGAAAAGAAAAGAAAAAAAAATGTTATGATGTCCAAAGTCTACCCAAAGTTACTGTTAGAAGAATGCTATCATTGTCCTAATTCTCAGGGGGCTAATGAATCAATTGAAGATTTATGCCATTTTATCCCATATTTATGCCTATATTCTCAGCATATATATGTATGCATATATAAATATATATAAATGTTTCCAATCTTTTCCAGGGTACCACAGATTCTTTTTTGGAGAAATGTAAGGATATATGAAGATATATATTCAAGTACTGATTATTTAACATCTTAGACTCTAGGTTAATAAACCAATATTTTTGATTATGTAGTTTCTTTGGAGAAATTTCTTCATTAAAAGAGTGATTTTTTCACCTGATTATATATATATTTTTGATAAATGTCTTTAATCAAACTATGATCCAGCCACTCAATTCTCCTCAAAAGGAATTTTGTGAACTGAAATTCATACAGCATTTAAAAAGTTTCTAAGATTATCAGATTGATTCCAGACAACTGATAGGTTCCAAACACCAAAGGTTATAGCAGGGATTAAAATCAGGATTTTGAGGATTGTACTATTATTAAACTGTGCAGATAGCTTGGCAATTAATGATCTTGTACTAAGAGTCAACATACAGCTGTTAACAAAGAAATTCCTTTTCTTTTACCCAAAGAGTGTTCTGGATCTAATTTCATAATATGTTCTAAGAACAACTCAATATGCAAAAGTAAGGCATTCTGACCTTTTCACGTGGCTTTAATATCCTCTGATCACAAGAGACCTGGGATTTTGAAAGTAATTCCCTACTGCACAGAATTATAGGACCTTTTTACAATCCATCCTCCAGGTACAATTGATTTGGGAGGAACAAAGGAGGGACGATCTTGCCTGTCCTGGAGAAAGGAGATGCAATGCCTTGAAAGGCCGGCCTCTGAAAGATTCTTGTCATATTTTTGGGGAGACTAACTCTGCTTCCAACCTCCAATAACCTCCTGTTGTTCACCTTTTCTTTATTTTATTGTGATAAGAGCACTTAACATGAGGTCTATCCTCTTAAAAAAAATTTTAAGTGCTACAGACACAATGCCGTACAGTGAGTTGATCTCTTCATCTTGTGTAACTGAAACTTACACCCATTGAATAGCAACTGCCCTTTTCCTCCTACCCCCAGCCCCTGGCAACAACCATTCTACTATCTGTTTGTATGACTTTGACTATTTTAGGTACCTTGCATAGGTGGAATCATATAGATTTTGTCTTCTGTGATTGGCTTATTTCACAGAGCATAATGTCCTCCAGGTATAAAATCTCCTTACTTTACTCAATATCTAACTAGGAGATTCTGAGACAAAACATCTGAGAAAAATCAGGGTTACCATTTTTATGTGCATACTCACACTCGTGGATTGATGAAAACAATATTGACCCTGATTAAAAATACTTGGTTCTAGCTGCAGTGTTGCCACTACCTGTGTGGCCTTAGTAAAATCATATTCTTTATGTGGACATGGTGGGTTCTATGATCTGCAATGAAAAAAATTAACCATTCAATTGCTGTGTAATTTTAAAGTATCAACACCATATAATTTTACACCTGTGTCACTACACAGGTGTCTGACTTCAGCTGTGTCTTCTGACTGAAGCTTAGAGCCAAATGAGAATTAATTACATGAACTCCTTCAGGAGACAACCATATGTCAGGTAGATTCTGAGATGTCCACAGATTGGGCAACAGTTAAGCAATTGAGTAACTTTATATGTAAAAGAATCTCAGAGATGAACCATGGAAGAAATCTATGTTCAATGATCACTGACATTATTTTGAGGGATATGAACATTATGCCATTATCAATGGAGAGAATTTCTCAGATCTTCCCAGCAACTGGATGAAACAATCTGAATATGACTATATTCTCTTTTCACTTTGATTCTACATTTTGATATTCAAATCTCTGAATCATGGACTCTAAGGATACAACTAAGATTGTTAAAATGCTTCCTATATTATGTTTCTTATGCTTAAAATTTTGCCAGTGAAGCTTCTTCATACCACTGTTTATACTTTTTCCAAATTCCTCTGCTCCCAGATTTCTCTATTGCTCTTTCATAACTTGATGCAGTCCTTTCTTCCTGAGCTCTGTCTTATTTATCTAACTTTTACCATTTACAAATATTGCTCACCAATAGACTCTGTATCTCTTGCATTCTCTACCCAAGTCTGAACTAACGGCTGGCATCTTCACTCTCCTTATTGGAGAGTGGAGCCCCGATGGCCATTTGCTTTATTTGCTAAGCTGTAAGTCACATTTCAAAGCTTCTACACCTCTATCTCTTTAAATGGGCCCCATTTTCTAACTATGGAGGCCTTAGATCCCATTTTCTGTTGATGGAACTGCTAGTCCTGTTTCTCAATTTCGACCTCATCAGTTCCAAAGGAGATGATCATGTTGGACTTCTGAACCCCTAAGGATGTGCACTGGGGTCTGTGTTAGGATGGCCACAGTATAACTGAGCACCCTAGTAGGGCCTCCTAAGAAACCTACCTCTACAATCATTCCCAGTCTTACCTTCTGATATTATAGTCACAAAGAGGAGGAAAACAGAAAGGAGGGAATGGAGTCTCATGGTTGAGTGCCCAGTAGAGAGATGAGTGAGCAGGGTTGGTGAAACATGGGGCCTTTTATTTGCTTCTGGGGGCCTGAGGTTCCTCTTGGTCAGTGAAGCTTAACAAATAAGGAAATAAAACAGCTTCCATTGGAATATTTCCAAACCACGGAGTCTCTAAATTTGGTGACAAATTAACCTAATCATAGGAAACCAGATGGCTAACACTTTTTTTTTTTATGGGTTCTCAATTTGACCAGAGGTTAATACTGTAGCCAAACTTCTTTTGAAGGGGGCCAAGGAGTAAGGTCATGTGCGTATGTAAAGTTCTATCACTCCAAGTCCTCTGACTTACAAGGGAACTCTTCCACAAGATATTCTTTTCCACAACAGGGACAAGAGAATTGCCTAAGATCCGTTTGTAAAAGAGTGTCTTTCATTGAGTTATTCCTTAAAAAAGAGGCTGCTGTCATGTGTGTACAATGGTCTTAATGGCATCGGAAAGGTGGATACACTTAGTTCATGTTCAAAACTAATATTTTCTCATCTGCTACTGATCCTCTATAACTACCTCACTTAAGAAGGGTGGTGAGATCAGGAGAGCTAAAAGATCAAAGACAGTGCAAAATGCACATTATTTCCTCAATAACCATGTCTTGTTAAAAGACCCTATTAAAGAGATTCCCTAACTTTTACCCCATCCCACCATATATCAACAAAGTATTGAGAGCCTGAGAGTGTGACTTTTATCAAGAATCAGTTGACCATAATTCAAATTTACCAAAAACTAATTAGCCTACTGATCAATTGCTTAATGGCATATTTCCCTTAATTGACATATTTTTAATTGATAAACTTTCAAATGTATCATCCTATTTTGAAAAATTATATATGTTTTTATTTTTTAATTTCAGAGTATTATGGGGGTACAAATGTTTTGGTTACATGATTTGCTTTTGTACAGTTTGAGTCAATGTTATAAGTGTGCCAATCACCAAGGTAGTGTGCATAGTACCTGTGAGGTGTGAAATTGCCTGTCCCCTCCTCCCCCTTCCCACCTGCTTGGTTTTTGCTGAGTTTTATTACCATATGTGCACGTGGGTGTTGATCGATTAGTTCCAATTTAATAGTGAGTACATGTGGTATTTGTTTTTTCATTCTTGCAATTCACTTAGAAGAATGGTCTCCAGTTCCATCCAGGTTGTTACAAAAGGTAACATACAAAAGGCTCACCATTTTTTATGGCTGGATAGCACCTCATACTATACATATACCACATTTTATTAATCCACTATTAATCCATAGTGTACATATCCTACATTTTATTTATCTATTATTGATGGGCACTTTGATTGTTTCCACATCTTTGCGATTGTTAATTGTGCTGCAATAAACATTCAAGTGCACCACTTTTTTTCCTTTGGATAAATACCCAATAGTGGGATTGCTGGATCAAATGGTAGGTCCTCTTTTAGTACTTTGAGGTATCTTCATACTATTTTCCATAGAGGTTGTGCTAGTTTGCAGTCCCAGATAGGGTTTCCCACTATCACCACTTCTATTCAACATTTTGCTGGAAGTCTTAGCCAGAGCAATCAGACAAGAGAAGGAAATCAAGGGTATCTGAATAGGGAAAGAAGAGGTCAAACTGTTACTCTTGGCTGATGATATGATCTTATATCTAGAAAACCCCAAAGATTCTGCCAAGAGTCCCCTGGAATGGATAAACAAATTCAGCAAAGTCTCAGGCTACAAAATCAATGTACGCAAATCATAGTATTCATATATGCCAACAACAATAAAGCTGAGAATCAAATCAAAGACTCAATATCTTTCATAATAGCAACAAAGAAAATAAAATACCTAGGAATATATTTAACTAAGAATGTGAAAGACCTCTACAGGGAGAACTACAAAACACTGAGAAAGGAAACTGCAGAGGATGTAAATAGATGGAAAGACATATCATGCTCATGGGTCAGCAGAGTCAACATTGTTAAAATGTCTATACTACCCAAAGTGATTTACAGATTCAGTGCAATCCCTATTAAAATACCAGTGTCATTTTTTGCAGATCTAGGAAAAATAGCTGTATGCTTCATATGGAACCAGAAAAGACCCCAAATAACCAAAACAATGTTAAGTAATAAGAACAAATTGGGAGGTATCACTTTACCACACCTCAAGCTATACTACAAGGCGATAGTAACCAAAACAGCATGGTAATGGCAGAAAAACAGACATAGACTTGTGGATAAGAACAGAGAACCCAGATATAAAACCATCCTCATATTGCCATTTGATCTTTGACAAAGCAGACAAAAACATACATTGGGGAGAAGAATCCTATTCAATAAATGGTGCTGGGAAAATTGGATAGCCACATGTAGAAGACTGAAACAGAATCCACACCTCCCACCATTCACAAAAATTAATTCATGATGGATAACAGACTTAAACCTAAGATATGAAACTACAAGAATTCTTGAAAAAACTCTTCTAGATATCAGCATAGACAAAGAATTTGCAAAGAAGACCCCAAAAGCAATCACAGCAACAGTAAAAATAAATACATGGGACCTGATCAAATTAAAAAGCTTCTGCACAGCCAAGGGCACAATCAATAGAGCAAATAGACAACCTACAGAAGGGGGGAAAATATTTGCATGTTATACATCTGATAAAGGGATGAGAACTAGAATCTACAAAGAACTCAAGCAAATCATCAAGAAAAAATCACACAACACCATTAGAAAGTGGGCAAAAGACATGAACAGAAATTTTTCAAAAGAAGATAGACTTATGGCCAACAAACACATGAAAAAATGCTCAACATCTCTAAACACCAGGGAAATGCAAATCAAAAACCAGAATGAGATATCATTTTACTCCAGTGTGAATGGCTTTTATCAAAAAGTCCCAAAACAACAAATGCTGGCATTTATGTAGTGAGTAGGAACACTGATACACTCCTGGTGGGATTGTAAGCTAGTACAACCTCTACAGAAAGCAGTATGAGATACCTCAAAGAACTAAGCAGAACTATCACTTGATCCACCAATCCCACTACTGGGTATTTACCCAAAGGAAAAAAAGACATTCTATAAAAAAGACACCTGAACTCAAATGTTTATAACAGCACAATTCACAATTGCAAAGATGTGGAAATGATCCAAGTGGCCATCAATACACGAGTGGATTAATAAAATGTGGTGTATGTATACCATGAAGTACCACTCAGCTACAAAAAATATGGTGAACTAATACTTCTTGTATTATCCTGGATGGAGTTGGAGACCATTCTTCTAAGTGAAGTATCCTAAGAGTGGAAAAACAAATACCACATGTACACAACATTAAATTGGAACTAATCAATCAACATCCATGTGCATATATGGAAATAACATTAATTGGAAATCAAGCAAGAGGGAGGGGAGGAAGGGATGGGTAAAATCACACCTAATGGGTACAATACACACTCTCTGGGGAATGGGCACAGTACAAAAGCAATTTATGTGACCAAATCATTTGCACCCCTGTAATATCCTGAAATTTAAAAAAAAAAAAACAATAAGAGGATAAACAACCCAATTAAAAATGGGCAAAAGAGTTGAACAGACATTTTACCAAGGAATGTGTATAGATGGCTAATAAACACATGAAAACATTGAAAAATGTTATATAATGTAGGATTCCATTTATATGACATTATGGAAAAGCAAAAATTGAGAGAAAGAGCAGATCAATGGCTTCTAGCACCTGGTGGAATGGGGAGGGATTGACCTCAAAGGAGCATAAGGGAGCTTTGTGGGAAGATGCAAATGCTTTGATTATTTTGGTGGCTCCATTTCTATACACATTTGTCAAAATTTGTTGAAATGTATGTCTACAAACAATGAATTTTACTAGATGTAAATTCTAACTCATCATTCTTTTAGCTAGCTTGGCATAGTATAACATCTTCCAAATCTTTAATTTCAAATTTTCTGTATCCTTCTTTCTTTATTTTAAAACAACATAGAGTTGGATTTTGTTTTACTTTATTTATTCACATCTAGTATGAAATCTTTAGTATTTAAATGAGAAAATCATATATTTTTACTCTACTTATTTATTTTCGTTCATCTTTTCTTTGCCCTTTTTGGCATTAATTGCTTTTAATCATCCCATTTCTCTTTATTAGTGAATTAATTTTGGAGGTTTTTTTTTTTTTTTTTGAGACAGAGTCTTTCTCTGTTGCCTGGACTAGAGTGCCATGGTGTCAGCCTAGCTCACAGCAACCTCAAACTCCTTGCCTTAAGCAATCCTTCTGCCTCAGCATCCCAAGTAGCTGGGACTACAGTCATATGCTGCCACACCTGGCCAATTTTTTCTATATAGTTTTAGTTGTCCAGTTAATTTCTTTCTATTTTTAGTAGAGACAGGGGTCTCACTTTTGCTCAAGCTGGTGTTGAACTCCTGACCTTGAGTGATCCTCCCGCCTTGGCCTCCCAGAGTGCTAGGATTACAGGTATGAGCCACCATGCCCAGCTAATTTTGGAGATTTTTAAAACCATGGATATTATATTATGCTCAATTACTTAATGTCCACCTTCTAGATATTGAACCAGTATTGAAACACCTTTGTGACCTTTACAATCTATCATAATGGTATCATCATCTTTTAATTTACTTGCATTGCACTTTAAAAGCTAAAAAGATGCCATCAGAGATCTCTTTTCATGTCTGAAATTCAACCTTCATTGTCTTTTCAAAATTTTTCAGTTTTTAGTTTTTTAATTGACATGTAATAATTGTACATATTTATGGGATGCAGAGTGATATTCTGATACATTTATACAATGTATACTTAGATACAAATAGGGTATTTAGCATATCTATCACCTCAAACATTTATCATTTTTTTGTGTTGGGAACATTCAAAATCCTCCCGGCTAGCCATTTGGAAATATACAATATTGTTAGCTATAGTCACCCTCCAGTGTAGAACACCAAAATTTATTCCGCCTGTCTAGCTGTAATTTTGTATCCATTACCCAAGCTTTCCTTTTCTTCCCCTCTCCTCCCCTTCCCACCTTCTAATAACCACAATTCTGTTAATATCTTCATCTTCACAACTTTTTTGTTAATCTTTTGGATTTTCTGTGACAATTTGAAAAACTCCTTTTTAAAAAATACGTGGGATCTTTCACTTTTAAAGATACAGTTTGGATCTGCAAATGAGTCACAAAGAAATAGAATCTGGGTATATTTAAAATTAATATTTGTTTATTTTAATTTACACGGGAAAATAGAAGCTGGTTATGAAGCTGGAAGTGTTTGATATGTATATATTCTAATGTTTTTAGGTACAAAAAACTTTCATTTGGATGCTTTTCCTAGTTTCATTTCAACTTAGGCTTCTTTGGTTCATAAAAATCTGAAAACAAAACTGGTGTTGGAATTGGTAGAAGAATCCACCACGCTCTACAGCATTTCCACCTTCTTCTGCAGGTGCCAATTTCGTCTTCTATTGCTTTGCAGATGTGTTTTCTGCAGGTGCCAGACAGACCAATACAATGGTTTTCATAGGAAGTCACACCACTTCTTACTGCAGTGGGAAAGATCCAGTGAGATAATTAGTCAATGGATGGAGTATTAAACCGTATGCACTCCTAAGTAACAGAATAATTCTTGTATGAGCATTTCTATTAACTATGTGGGGAAACATGCTGGAAAAAGGATCCAGTTTCTTCTGCTAGAGGCTTTCCCAAAAGAGGGTGGAGTGTTGCTCCCCCATTCTGACCCTCATGTTCACTCTCTTCTTTAACCAGCAGCTCAAATATTAAGAAAAAAAAAAAACCCTTTTTTTCTTATAATTTTTGGGCATGTCTAACTTTGAGTTCAAAAGAGAACTTTGGTAAATATCAAATAAACAAAAGAGGATGGAAAAAGTGTTTGTCCTAAGTACACAAACTGTTGATGTTAGGTTTCTGAACCCATAGGACTGATTCCAGGATCACGTCTGACCTGCCAGGTGGCTTCTAAACTGCGGATCTCTAGAGCCAGTTGCCGACTTACCTGAGGGTAAGAGAGTCAGGAGGAGGAGGAGAGTGGAGAGAAGCAGGTGGAGTCTCATGGCTGCGAGGCACTGCCGCGGTGGAGCCTCAAGTCCCCGAGCGTGGCAGGTCCGGGGCTTTTTATGGCGCTGCCTGGACCTGTGGTTTGTTCTTGGTTAGTAGAGCCTGACAAAGAGAGACTATCTTAGTCTCCCACAGGAAGTCTCCAGGGACACAAAAGGACATAAACGCGGCGATAACGCAGTGGATGAGAAAGCAGGAGTTTAAGGCTCTTCCTTTCCCAAAGTCTCAGGATACCCACACCGCCAGCGGCCTTCTTTGCTGCTTTCCCCTTGCACCTGCGTCAGTCGTTGCTCACACTTTAGACACCCATTGCATGTCAGGCAGCACAGTAAGAGCTAGGGGCACGTCAAGTGCATCCATGATCAGACGAAGCGTTCGATGAGTTCGTGCAATAATAGGTTGTAAGTAACCGACGCAATGAGCCAAAGAGATAGTGGTGGTTTCATAGTTATTTCTACTGAAGGTTAGCCGTGGGAGAGGGTAATGAGGATGTCAGAAAAGGCTTCATAAAAGCGATGATATAGCATGTGCTTTAAAAGAGTTAAGTGTTTTCTTTGATGGGGAAAGGAGGATCTGGGAGCTGTTGTTGGATGGATATAAAGTTACAGCTGCGCACCATGAGTAACTTCCAGAGATTGGCCCCGCCTCGCAGTGCCCATAGGTAACAATGAGAGATTGTGTACTTAAAATTTTGTAGAGAGGGTTGTTCTCATGTTAGGTGTTCTGACAAAACAACAGCAAAAGGAACTCTTAGAGGTAAATGGTTATATTTATTACCCAGATTGTGGTAACATGAGTAATAGGTATGTTCAAATTCACCGAATTGCATTCATTAACTATGTGCAGTTTTCTTTTGCATACCGATTATACCTCCATAAATCTAAAAAAAAAGAAACTAATTTGGTATCTTATTATTATAGCAACACTGTTGAGTTGAAGGCATATTTCAACCTCTATTTATTTTTTTATTTTTTTTATTTCAGCAAATTATGGGGGTACAAATTTTAAGGTTTCAAATAATGCCCTTGCTCCCCCTCCCCCCACAAGTCTGAGCTTCAAGCGTGACCATCCCTCAGACGGTGCACATCTCACTCATTATGTATGTATATACCAGCCCCCTCCTCCTGCCCAATACCCCATTAATGTAGTTCCTATGTGTCCACTTAAGTACTGCTCAGTTAATACCAGTTTGCTGGTGAGTACATGTGGTGCTTGTTTTTCCATTCTTGGGATACTTCACTTAGTAGTATGGGTTCCAGCTCTATCCAGGAAAATACAAGATGTGCTATATCACCGTTATTTCTTAGAGCT